>MIQA02004224.1:0-30733 GCA_001887855.2 Sclerospora graminicola | reverse complement strand
GATGTAAGCCGCATCGTCGTTCAAACGACGATGATCTCAAACACCAGATACTGTTTGAGTATCATGATCCACCGATTTCGGGGCATCAAGGTCGAGAGAAGACGTATGCATCTCTCGCACGCAATTTCTCCTGGCGTAACCAGTATAAATGGGTATGCAAGTACGTACGTGCTTGCGAGATTTGCCAGCGCGTCAAGCCTGCGCACTCTGCGCAGGCTCCCCTTCTGACAGAGTGTTGGAAGTCCATTTCCATGGACTTTATATTCGGTCATCCCCCGATCATAGTCGGAAGACTGGCATTGTGGTCTTTGTAGACCGCTTCAGCACGATGGTTCATCTTCTGCAGAGTCAGCTAACGTCACTGCCGCGCAAACAGCGCGGATATTCGTTGACACGGTATTCCGTTTACACGGAATGCCGGAGAACATAGTCTCGGATCGAGATCCGAGATTCACAGGACGTTTCTGACAAGAAACGTTCTCTTTGTTAAGAACGCAGTTAAAGATGTCAACTGCGGACCATCCGGAAACGGATGGGCAAACTGAACGCGTTAACCGCGTTCTCGGAGACATGCTGCGTTCATACGCGCATGCCTTCGAGCAGTGAAGTGACTTTTTGCCACTGACTGAGTTTGCAATAAACAACTCGGTGCATGCTTTCACGCGGCATACACCGCTCTACGTGAATACCTTAAGGCATCCACGAACCCCAGCTTTACTTGGCGGTACGCCAAATCTGAGTGGGGGAGGGACCCGCTCGAATTTTGAGCGAGTCGATGCGCAAGTTGCAACCGCAACTTGCAAAAAGATTGACGAGTCTTCTACTGTTACACAGTAAAAACTCAAGCAGCTTCAGCCGATACTGAAGCTGCCTACGCGGAATATGTGTTGCAGCAATGGCTGCAGAAAATGAAGACAATCCACCTACTGCTAATAAAGCAGTAGATGAATTCGAATTACAGCGCCAAGCTGTAATACGCTATGTGAAAGATCCACTTGCTTCCGCTTTGGATTAGCAGAAGCAGAATGCAGATAAAAACGGAAGGAAGAATACAAATTCCTTTCAGAAAGTGAATTAGTTCTATTATCAACAACTAATTTGCCTACACATGCAATTAGCAACTTCCCCACACGGAAGTTGCTCCCTAAATTCATTGGACCCTTTAAGGTCAAAGCGTTAAGGGGAGTGCCTATACATTAGACATTCCCGCGGCCATGCGCCTACACCCAACGTTTACGTTGGGAGGCACAAGCCGTACCAATCGTCTACGTCTTCGGACGAGACGCATCCCCACGGCGAATGCCGTGCTTCTTAAAGTCTCCCAAGAGAGACTTGTAATCGGTCTCTAACCGATTGTGGGAAGCCCGGAGATTCTCCATCTCCGCCTTTTGTCGATCAAGATCGACCAGCAGAAGATCATTCTTCTGCTGCAGGGCCACGTGAGCGCTCAGAATGTCGCGAATTTCATCGCGAAGAGAGCGATATGTCCTCACAGAGTGACCCATATCTCGTCTCAAAGTCTCGGGTCGCGGCACCAGTTGTCGTACAGTAACTTAAATTTTGCAAGTTTTCTTCGAAAACCAACGAATCTCTCGAAAGTTTTATTCACAGGAACTTAAACTTAGGGGGGCTCTTATAAAATGTCCCGGTACGGTCTTTATCCCGAAAATAAGAATCGATCTCCGGACAAGGATATATTCCGTTTTCTGTATTGAATGTGTATTACATGATGACAATATTTGACGTGAAATGATAGCATTACTGTAAGAGAACCGTTCATTATGCTCAAAATAAACGGCAATGACTGTCACTACGTGAGATAGCCCAGTATTTTCTAATAAGAAACATTAAATTTTAAGGCATAAGAGTAAAAGGAAACTTATCCATAATTGTAAGTGACTGACTTGTAATTTCTCTCTCTTGTGATCCGTCCCAGTCCCAACGTCCCAAAATGGCCCTGGGGTAAAGCCAGATGGCGGGACCGATGCCGTCCCGATGCAACCTAACCTCATTTGGCTGAGCCAATCGTTGTCGTTTATTTCGGCCCGGGACCCCGGGACATTTTTTAAGAACGCCCCTAAGAGACCGACAATATAATGTACACTTAAAGTGAAGAAATGACCAAAGTAGCCCTTCGACCAATCCTTTCGGAGATATGACGTTGACGGCGAGTGTTTCTTGGCGTTCTGTTATTTAAGTTGATCTTGTGTATAAAAATTTGGCGTCCGTCGAGCAACTAGGTGATGAATAGTCAGCGCTTGAAAAGGGGGAAAATTATATATTTTGAAGTGAGATATAGAAGTACCTTAACCAGGTTACTGCATACTACTACTTCCGACTTATGTTGTTCTACTTAAGTGATCCTACTATTGTATTCCTACCTATGGCTACTTCCTTTTAAATTCTTCTTTCAACCAATCTGAAAATAGCACTTCCATGAAGTGAAAATTGATTCACTCTATCAAATTTGCGTATCATCCAATGATCTACAATGCACATCGTTATTCACCCAAAATAGTCTCTTCATTTAAATCAATTACAGACATAATCACATCTCCAAACTTCTTCTTGGGGACATCTACCCGCACTCCGATCGTTAACACCTTGTTGATCTTTTCCACATCAAACATACTTTTACCTGTCTTCTGATGCACAACAACTCTGCGACTATTCACATAAGCCAATCCACAACCTTTCTTCTCGATAATTCCATACGAGAGGGAACTACGTGATAAAATTTCCACGAAATACACATTCTCGACTTAAATCAATTTTTCGTCTTTTCCACACTTCACGAAAATCATGATAACACCTTTCTTGGTAATCTCCAGTTCTTTATCATCCACTTGAAAGCGAGCTCCCGACACGTCTTCCGTGTCCCTCAAAAAGCTCGAATCATTCGTCAGATGCATACTGGCGCCACTATCCAGTATCCCCTTCCCCTTCTCAATGTTCCCATAATTGGTCGTGATTGTCAACGAGAACGCTTGCTTCTTTCCGTTATTTTTGGGGTAATTATGCTTATAATTCCCCACTTCACCACACTGATAGCACCGTCTGAAATTATTCTTCTTGTCCGGCCTTTCAGTCACCACAAGCACGGTACCGTGAGAAATACTCGGCAATCTCTCTTCGTATTCCACTGCCTGCGCGAACTGACACAATTCCTCGGCCTGCCGTAAAGAGGGGGTCAAACTTTGACATCATCATTTGACGCATTTCTGGCGCTGCCGGGGTACACGTTGTTATTGAGTCTGAAGTCCCGCCTACTGCTTTCCCTACCGCCGACAAGTATAGATAGTGCTCCGGCCAGGTACACCCTCTGCTTTTCTCGCCATAAATTGCTTTTTTCCCTGCGCTGGCGTAATCTGTACGTGAAAAGTTGTTAGCATTTTATCCATTACGTACCATAAAGCCGGCATTTAACACCACCACGTCTCCACTTGTCTGTTATAGTAGCTTTCTGCCGCTCCAGCCAGGTAATGACCTAAACGATTAACGTCCTCACTCCACTGAAAACGACACGCTGCTTCCGCAATGTTAATTTGTCGAAAAAACCTTCTGCCCTACGCGTGAAAACAAGAGCCCAAACCACGATATGTCCAAGATCAATCGAAAACTGTTATCTTTAACGTGCATTGTTTCGCACTCGGCGTCCATACCAAATGCACCTGTATGCCCGGCCCTTGTCCTTGGCCCATGTAATTTAAACTGGGATCTTGTGTTGATCCCCGCATTCATCACCTTACCCATTCTACTTCGGGTAAAGATGTCTGCTCCGACATGGCTATGCTCTCAAAAGCTCTGCTTGCCATGCAACCCAGCCAAAAAAGATCCCTTCCCTCCTGGATACCTTCCAGCGACGCTATGCTCATTTTTTCGTCCGCCTTCGGGGTGTGTAAACCGTCCCCTCGTCACTCTTCACAGCTCGCATTTCCTCCAGCTTCTGCAATCTGTATGATAGTAGCTCCAGCATTTTCGTCACTTGGTTTGACTCGAGACTCTCCGGAACAATCGAAACTTTGTCATCACACGCGTCACCAGCCCCACTTGGGCTCATAACCTGTTGAACTTTGTCTTTGTCTTCGTCGTTAAGCTTCTTAGTAAGATATAATTCCACGTAATTATTTCACGTTATATCTACTCCCACTAATCCGAACGTAATCCCGCGTTCACTTAAATCCAGTACTAGCCAAATGAAAGGAAATCGTGCTCGTCAACACTTGAACAAAGTAAGTTATGCGAAGAAAATCCTCCCGAAAAATCTATAACGTTAAATTTCAGTTTAGTGCCCTGAAATGGATACCTAAGGAAAATGACCATTACTTTAGACTCGCAAAAGCGATGGTAAATCTGAGCACATGTCCGAATAGCCACGTTCACAGGCAATCCAATCCTTATTTTTACCGATCTTATTGCAGTACTTGGCTGTTTTTAGGGACTCCTTCAATCCGATAACCAACTTCGGCCTCCGCTCAGTTTAGTGCGCTGTAATAAATTGGTTTTTGTCTTGCGAAAAAAATTAAAAATAAACCTTTCCCTACCACACCCCAGATCTGCAATATGTTATTATATGAAAACGTAATAAAGCTGTAGAGGTATAAAGTTTCATAGCCCACCTGAAAAATGATACAGATCCATATTTTAGTTTTGTCGCACGGACCGGATCTTGTGCGTCAATTTTGAATATGCTTCTATTGATATTCAATCTGATGTTGACGATATACTTCGAAGTACTCTATCTGTTCTCAGGCAGTACATATCGACTATAATTGACTTTACTGGCCTGAAAAAGGCGAAAAAAAGAAACACGGCATATCCGACAACTGTAGGCCACCGTGGCAAGCTGATCGGCCGCGTTTTGCTACAACATGACGCAACTAAGTACACGGAGACCAGACTGTGGCGCTTGGTTAAAATAGGTCTTCTGATGCTGTCTTTGGAGGCTCTCACGAGTGGCAGAGGCGATACTTGGGGATCCGCTTTTCAATCCAATCGTAGAGGAACGAAAGCTCTGCTGAGATGGTTTTATCGGTTCTATATCAGCAAAATGATGGTGTACTGGTTCTCATACGAGTATTTGCCCGGTCTGGTTCTTGATACGCCCTCCTTGAGGCTATCAGTTTTCTTTGGTTCAGTTGGCGACAGCAGACGCCTCACTGGCGCAATCATCTTCTTACAGCTTCTCTAACAATCTCCGTGGTAATACCAAGACGACGCAACATATCCAAAACTTCAGCATCATCATTTGAAAGACATGCTCTTCCATGCCTTGATATTCGTTGTTGTTGTCGGTATTAGCTTCATCAGCTGATTGTGTCGACTGAGGAGTCGAGTGAGCTGATGTGCTCGTTGATGGTGTAGGTGGTGCCGGTGGAGTTAACAGAGCATGGTACCACTCTGGTGCTTGGCCGATATGAGATTGGCAGTACTAAACACCACCAGTAATCCAACATTTTTGGGTACATCGAGGGCCCATTTTTGATCCACGAGTCGTGGCGCCAAAAGCAATTGATGATAGATTTACAATTTTTGCCTATCAGCATTGAAAAATAGCTGAGTCATTTTTTAATTGGTAAATATAATTGAAGCGCACTAGACTGATGGGAACGCACTAAACTGAAAGTTTACGTTAAGAGGAAAATGTAAATTTAACTAACGTTAGGACTAAAATATAGCTAAACTAAAATATCTAGTTTGATACTGTCTATTTTAACTTTCAATGTAAGACCTGCTACTTGCACTCCGGTCGCTGCATTTTAACAGATGCCACCCTCAAAGATCTCGCGTTCAAGTTGATACATAAAGGGAAAGTGCGGCATGGTCAACTGTCTAGGCTAAGGAGGAAAGAAGAACTTTCAACCGCACAAGCGGTGTTTGCGACTGTGAATCTCGTCAGCGGAAAAATCTTTTCGAAAGCCCGATATATGTATGATACGTGGATCCGAAGCTCGAAGAGATAACTGGAAAATATGGACGGCGACATTATCACGATGTTGTTCAGTCGAATCAGTATAGACAAGTGTGAATTGGCCAGAATGCTACAGAAGCAGATGAAAAAAAGAAGGCTCGGCAAACCGATGACCAAGTCCTATCAAAGTGAAGAAACAAGACCAAATCCGGATGACGTTTTCCGAGCGTTGAAGCTGGAGATGATCTCCGATATTGCGACTGACCCTGTCGTTATGTACGCCGACAATATTGTGTTTAGTTACTGCACGTATTTACTGACTCGATACATGCTATAGTTACTACGGCAATGCTTCATTTGGAGGAGGCGATGGTGATAGTGAATTTGCAATGAGCAGCTTCATGGAGAAAATAAAGAATGGCATGATCAATGCAATGCTTCAATTTTATAGAACAAAACTCAAGGCCGCGATTCGACTCGATCTTTTTCATTGAGCAATTCCCAAAACCCGTACCTCATACCACATGACTTCCCAACATACGTACCTGTCCCAGAACACGTACCCGTACCATAATCAACATGTGTGGCACACACGATGTAAAGCACAAAATAGGAGAGCGGAAACATTGATTACTACGTAAAACAAGTGCGCTTGAGCATTCTCGTATCACTGCTTTCTGAGGCGCCAATGTGGGACGCCGATGGCACGGAACTGTGCGTGTAGTCGAGGATGCTAAAATCATCTGTCATGATGTCTCCCGTATATTGTTTTTAGTGCAACGGATATGGACAACATGGATATCGATCCGAGCCAAGACTTTTACGGTTCGACGACTACATACTTTTTTGGCGTGCATCCCAGTGCAAAATCCTTTGCTTCTTGTTCATCTCAAAAAATTGCTTCGTCCGGGCTCACATTGTCCGGGCTCACATCCAAAATCGCTTCCTCTAAACTTGCCACGGCAAACACATTCACCAGGAACCAGCAGACATGATCGATTCGACCGATAAGGAAGAAGTTGCTGATGCTGCTGGTGAAGAATTCCGTGCCAAGGCAAGACAGAGGCGACAGCACCAGTTGCTAAAAAGAAAACGACGTATTTGTCCAAGCGCGAGCGCAAGCAGCTAAAGAAACAGGTGAAAAGGAAGAAGATGTCATACATGATATGGAAGCGACTAAGGAGCACGCAATCAAGAACAGTGCAGATGGAAACGAGTCAGAAAATAGAAAGGGCACGTCATTTAAAGATAACGAGAATTAGAAGAGGACACGACGAAAGGAATGTTGGCCAAGAATGCAATTGTGTAACTTTCGCAACTTGCTGGAGTTGGGTTTCAATTTCAGATAGACACATCTATACACAGTAGAACTCAACTGAAAAGGGGATCGAAATTGCATATTTCGCACAGCTGCATTCCCATCACCAGTAGAATTCGTACTTTGAAAGCCGCAATGCGTCTTCTACGGAAGCCACTCGTAGGAGCTTGCGATGGAAGAGCGTCGACTTCAAAAACAGAGAAGAAGCGTGAGAAGATGATGCACGAGTTCATTTTAAAAATCAACTGCGTTTGAAAAAGTGTTATTCGCTCCTTGGTCGTCATCCTTCTCCGAGCAGTTTTTTAGACCCCATATCCTGTTCGTGATCACCTCCATCGAGTGAGGACGTCGTGCTGCGTGATTCCTCCCCATCTCTACCATCTAACGATTCGTCATGTTTTGCATCGTCGGATTTTCCAAATTCGTCTTGGGCGGCTTGGATACCGTGGTTTGAGACGTTTTAGGCACATCACGCCGCATACAATCAAGGGCCCGAAAATGACTCCCTTTGTTCATATGCAAAAACACGGCCATTAGCATAACTCTTGTTATTGTAATTTCTCAAAGCCAAAAACATATACACCGAATACCACACTTAACGCGGAAACAAAAGAATTCAGAGCTACAATGCTCTTTTCATAAAGCATTTCATCCAATACATTGAAAGCCACGTATTGGACCGCAAATTATGCAAGTGCTTTCACAATCGAAGAAGTAAGGCCGAGTGAAATGACCCACGGCACACAAACCAAATATGGGGGGATGATTGGTACGATTGAAATGAAGAAGGTGGCTGTCATCGCAAGGTACATGAAGTCGGCATTCTCCTCACGATAGGACAAATGAAATTGACATGTAATGAGTGCGCAGAACAACAAATACGGCAATATTTTGACTTACCACTATCGTAAACGAGACCATTGTTTTAATAGCGTGAATACTCGCCATTTTCAGCGGCAGGAAGAAAACGCCTTCAATCACTTTTCGCATAGACCTGACAACCTCTGGCTTTTTGTCGACTTGGATATGTAGCAGGTTCTGAACGAATCTTTCGATAGGATCCCAATTTGTACACAGTAGATAAAATAGCGACGAGATGAAAAAAAAAATGACCGCACGCCAAGACTTACGAAGGCTATAACCAGTGTGAAAAGCAGGAAAACCAGTTGAGCCACAGATCCAACGGCAATGCTGCTAACTTCTAGTCCCTTCGACGTCCAGTCGGGGAGCTGCACCGAGGTTAGGTTCACCGATTCAACTTTCGAGTACGCGAAAGTCAAAGCTTCCGCAAGCGTCATATTCTCAGGGAGCCGCAATTTAGAAAAAAGTGATACATGAGAGGTGGCATTTCCGTCGCTAGATTTGGCGTCGACGTAATACGTCTTCACCAAGCTTTTATGTGGTGGCCACCACATTGTGTCGTTGTAGTTGTCTTCAACGCCACTGATGGCTTGCGACATCATTGCGCGACAGTTTTCGACTTGTTCACTCCATACCTGTCGCGTACGCTCGCCAAAAAGAAAGGTTTCTTGCACCCATTTGGACAAATCGATGGCTGCACGACTTCCTTCGAGGTAACTTTCGGTGCCAAGAAATAAAACAACAAATGCTCTCTATCCGCCAGTTCCATCATGCCATAGGTAAGTTTCATCACGAATACAGCGTAACGTAATTCATCAGATTATGGGGCCAAAGTGGGTATTTAAGCTTTTTGGCCATCATTTTGGCACTTTTAAGGCAATCGGATTGAGACAGGTACAGAAATAAAGCTGTTTTAATGGTGCGTCAGCTGGTCTGTTTATAAGCCTAAGCCGTTAATATTTGTCTTTTCCAGTGGCGCACAAATGGTAAAGTTTGAATTTTCTATGCAGCAGATTTTGGCAGGAGCTCTATTGAGGAGAGCGACCTCTATTGTGGTTTATTTTAGTCAGACGGACCGAAAAAACATACGGAAGCATCGAGATAAATAATAATTTAGTTATTTTGAGAGAAATATCAGTGGACTGTTTTTTTGCGCAAGCGTCGTGTGATTTGCTCGTCGGGTGCCATAAACTGATGCTGTGAAAAGCCAGCCAGTGGTTGGAGTGTATTTTGAATATCGTGTTTCTGATTGGTTATCGAGAATTTTTCCGCTATAAACTGATGACTTACCATAATCTGATGAATTACGTTACAGTAAAATAATACTTCCTCTGGGCGGAAATAAACGCAACAAAGACCTTCAAAATTAAATATCTTTTTAAATATTGTGTTTTAGATCAATCTGACAGGACCAATCGATTGGCCTTGATTTCCTCTATATTTCGATACCCTTCTTGATTTTTTTTTGAAAAGAAATGGTTGTACTACCACATCCCAAAGTTCACAGGTCTGAATTTTTGAAAACTCAAATTCCGCCCAGCAAAGATGAAGCCGCCTGGAGATGTAGAACCACTGTCATGCGAAAGTATGACGATACAGAACGCCGAAAAAATATTGTGAAGCTTCTGAAGCGCCCTACAAACGATGATATGTAAAGAGGGGAGCTGGCTGAACTAGCGGACAAGGTTGGTCGTCACAGGTCGACAATTGCGAGAAGATGGACCAAATTCAAGCAGGCGGCATCTAAGGGGACCAAGAATAAAGTTTGCTGCAGCAGCAAGAAAAAACGCGTCTTTAGACGAAGGTAAGTTGACAAGAGTTGCAGAAACGTGAAAGTGAAGTTCGTGCAAAGTATCGTCAGGTGCAGAGTCGCACCGCGGAGCTCGCGGGTTTCTCCGAGTACCTTGTGAGGGCCTTTGATAACAGAAGGAGAGTTTAGCCGAGCTTCTGGCCGTACCAAACCTCTGCTATTTGCAAAAAAACAGTATAAGCGACTTAGATTTTGGCCTTGGTTTTGTCAGTGGTTTTACAATGGACTTCGATAGTATGAACAACATAAATCACGTTGATAAGAAGTGGCTCAATGAAGATATGGATAATTGGCCATACGTCGTGCTAACAGACGAAAAAGCCCCCGCCCGACAGCGGAGAAGCAAGCGGTTTCATACGGATATTTAAATTTGAAGGTCTTTGTTGCGTTTATTTCCGCCCAGAGGTAGTATGCATTACCGTGATGAAAAATCCCAGGATAAGCAGCAGTGACACGAGTACTTCGTCAGGCAAGAAGTATTGGTAATAGAATCTAGAATCTTGATAAGACTAACAGTGGCAATCCAGACGCCAATGAGAATTGTCACTAAGATCACAGAGCAATTCTCGATAATATAAGCTGCCAATATTGTTGCATCGGGCCCGAGACCATGAGCTCCAGGCTCAGTGGAGCTGAAAGCTCCATCGTCATCTCTTACCAATTTGAAGATTTTCACTTCGGCTTCCAAAGCTATTTCTTCACATCGCAGTAAATTGTCAAATAACGTCGACGTGAAGTGACAAATGTTGTAGGTCGTGAATTACTTCAGTCATTATGTTTTCCTTATCTTTTCCTACCAATGACTGTCGACTATCCTCATCCCTTTGCGTTGAGATACAAGTCCGAAATCTTAAACCTAACCGCGATTGAGATGAGATCGAGTTTGTGATATGCCCTAAACCACGCCTTACTCAAACTAAAACTGAAACTTCTCGATTTTTATGTTGCGAACCCTGAGAAAGAATATAAGTCGCATCGTGTGTGCCACATATTTTGAGTATGGTACGGGTACGTGTTCTGGGACAGGTACGTAAGTTGGGAAGTCATGTACGGGTTTTGGGATTTGTCTCTTTTTCATTTAGCCCAGATTCTAGTATTGTTGAAAAACGTGATTTTGATGTGATGTGGTGGAACCCGTCATTGCACGTAGATATCTTGTTGAAGTGGTCATTTTTTTGTTTAATTACAACCCTTCGGGAGTTGCTAAGGAGCAGGCAAACCGGAGCAATTGTACATAAACGAGATTGCACAGCGACAGTCTATGGTACACTGTGCCAACCAATATGTACACGATAAAAGTTACTTCGACTTATGCATCTTCCGTCTTACTTCCTGTCGTCTTTGAAACAATAACCTTAAGCTCTCAAGCTTATAGTTTTTTTAACGGACAATCCACGCGGAGCGTGGCTCATTAAGCGCCGCAGCTGAAACTTGCCTTGAAGCTCGCTTACTTGTGGGAATAACCACTTGTGTTCCTTTACCACATACTCCTATGTTTTGTAGGAAGAACAAGTGTGCAAAATGTTCCTGATACATGCCGTTTTGAATCATTTCTTCACAGTTTTGACACCACCGTGAACGGTTTATTCCCGCTTGAAATTCAAGGTCAGCACTTTAGCGTCCTGAAAACTTTCTTGCTCCCAGTCTCTTAAGGCAGGTACCGGTGGTAGTCAACCGATGCACTGAACGTTTTGCGTGCTGTTAACGCAGAAACATAAGACCGAAATTAAACGGGTATCTTGAGGAAGGAACCTCGTGTAGCATCAAAAGCGGGCACTCGATGTACACTAATTGACTACA
Organism: Sclerospora graminicola; assembly: GCA_001887855.2. NCBI lineage: Eukaryota > Oomycota > Peronosporomycetes > Peronosporales > Peronosporaceae > Sclerospora > Sclerospora graminicola. The sequence goes on along the minus strand of MIQA02004224.1, from coordinate 19,033 downwards.
GACGGATCGTTGTGCAGCGACATCTGCCTCCTTCAAATTGACAAGCTCTTCCAAAGTAGCGAGTATCTTGCCTTGGATTTGATCCATGTACCGTACTTTAACGCTTTTGACTTTAGTAGCTAATCTTTCGCTGCAGCCGCATCTATCTCATGGTTGTTGTTGGATTCTTCTTCCGACTCTATCTGGGGTACAAACCAATGTTTAGTGATCCCTTTTATGACGATTGTAAGATCCCGTTTATGTACACCTGCTCACCTGCTCCGGTTTGTAGCAATTCCCCAACCCTTTATCTTTTTTTTTTTCCCCGAAATAGTGAGGGCCAAAATTTTGGCAAAACAATTGGGATCTGAGCGAAAACGTGGGGAAGTCAAAGATTATGAATAAGAACAGGAAGGAGAGTTTCTAGAAGCAAGGGAGACAGCTTTATGTACGACAGATAGTGAAAAGACGAATTGCACAACGAGTGCAGCAGATGGGGAGATAAGGATAAATCAGGTGGAGGGTGAGAATGAGGCAAGTGGAAATTCCACTGTGGAATCGTTTCTTCTTCAATCGCGAGCGGTCGCAGATTGGACAGGGCAGACTATATGTATTGCACTCACAGCAAGAGATTATCGGGAAAGTCACATTTGAATGATGATGACGGTATAATGACAATGTACGCGTATTAGCTGAACTTTCCTTAAAGCCTGTTAGATTTGTCTCCGAGTATTGGTAGGTCCTATAGAGCACATCAGTATTATCTACCTACAACGATAAGTTTAGTTTGTGGTGTACCTCACTACGTGATACAGGATACGTACTTGGACAACAGCTGCTGTTGAATAGGGCTGCTAGAGTGACGAATTAGGCGCTTTAATCTATAATCGTACCCCCTTGTTTCGCATACGCTTTCATCGTCTCTTCAAATGCAGTCCCCCAACGCGTCTTCAGTTCCATTAGATTATTTACATGGATCAGTATGGGCTCGACCGTGCCATCTTCTCTCACATGCTCTTTGGCGACTTGCTTCATTCCGTTATATGCTTCTTCTGTAGGAAACATCTTTTTGAGCTTTTGATCGAGAACCAAGACTTCCTCAAAATACGGCCCCGGAGGATTCTCGAGCATTTCTTGTCGTGGAATGGATATCAACGGCAGCGCCGGATCGCCGACCAAAGGCTTTAGCTTGTCAAGCACAACTTGCGGATCAAACGGATCGGAGAGATCGAGCAACATCTTTTGCAGCTGGTCATCGCCTATTACTTCCCTCCCCGCTTGAATACTATATAAATGGTCGCGTATGGGCTTGTCCTCTTCATTCACAAGATGCTTGAATGCGAGGGCCAAGACGTTATCCAACTCTTTGTTGCTGCCGAATTCGGCCATGAGCTTTTGATGAAGAATTGAGAGACCACGGTGAAAGGCCTGAGCGCCTCCTGCTGACTTCGAAGGCAGATTAGTATTTTTGACCATACTTCTCAGCTTTTGAAGAAGATCGTCTGGGCTAGGAGGAAGTCGTTCTTCTTCTTCGGCTTGACGCAACTTTTGGATCGCGAGAGTGTGACGGACGGAATTTCCTCGGGGTTTTGGGTGGTTGGACGCTGTAGCGGCAACACGGCAAGCGAAAATGGCGCTGGATATGAAGAGGAGGACGGAGGTAAAACGCATCGTCAAGAGAGCGGGTAATTGTCAAAATGATTTGAAAATTAGTACTGGTCTAGGATAAAACCACTGAAGTACGGAGCGGGTCTAGAAAATACGATGAGTGGAGTGTGTACTAGGGCTCAAACCCGCGAGGTTGACCCGCGGCCTAGCCCGCGGGTTTCGGACTGGGTTTCGGGCTGTTTGGGTTAGCGTGTTGCATATTGAAGGACTTCGTCAGAAGGCGTCTTCTGGTAGGATATTATCTTTCCTCCACTGCGAGAGGGTTTACTTACATCCGTCTACACGAGGTGGAGGTGGCGTGGGAAGCTACTCAAAGTTTGAGGTGAAAAAATTGCGAGGGTGGCTGAAGAATATAAAGGTTATACTAATCATAGATTGAGCTAGTTGTCCAATCTGCGGTTAAGTACTTGAGGCAGCGAACTCTTGATAAAATACATTATGCTGGAAGATGAGTGCATCTGCTTTGCTACGACATAGAATAATATTTACAAATGTTAGTCACCCAAATGCCAATGCAGGCTCATATTCAACCGACCTCTGTAGTAAACACTATTCCAGAGGCAATCTTTCGTCTTTATTTTTTATAATGTTCCGCGCAGTTACGTTGTCCTTCCTTGCTTCAGTTCGAGCTGTGCTGCATCACTCTTTTTTCATGTAGTGACAAAGAGGGCGCCGGACCGCCCCCCCCCACTGTGGGTTGTTAAAGTTAATTTACCTTACTGTGGGCTGCGGGTTGGGTGCGGGATTTGCGGTTGGGTTAGGCTTGGGTTTGAGCCCTACTGTGTGCCTGTAAAAAGTAATACCGTCAAGGGCGCATGAATTTGCATACCTCTCCCTGAATAAATGTATCAAGCGGCCAGAATGATACACTGTCCAAATGTATCATTTAGGGCTCTTGAGCAAAAACAGGACAGTTTCTGCTCGGGAACTAAGGCAAATGGATTGTGTTTATTATTATCTATATACTGACCTATAAACATCTTTCTTCAGTTGTTGGTGAGCAAGCACCTGTATCCTCGGCATCTCTTTCCGTGCTCATTGTAAATACTGGTGCCTTATCCGTTCTACTTTCATGTGGATCATTTTTTTTCGATACGCGCTGGGCGAACGTCTTAACCCTAAACCCTGTGAAAGTAACGTGTCAGAATGCCTGCGACATCTACGATGCATTTATTTACGCCGTTCTTGAAATTTATCATTTCGGGAGCTTCATACATTTATTCAGGGAGCGGTATGCAATTCATGCGCCCTTGACGGTAATAATAATAAAAGGTGGGAAACACTAAGGGCACCGCCAAAAATTGATTTGGGCACCCAATCGGACTTAGTTGAATTAAAACCGAACATACTGTAAAACCTGTATTAGAACCCCACTGGGGTTATATTCGAGGGGGGTTCTATTTGAGAAAAAAAGAAAGTTGCGTCTTGCAACGATTCATCTTGTCTATATGTGGCATATGTGATTCCTGCTTCATATCAGATTCGATTATTGATACCCACAGGATCTCCTTTTCAAAATAATTTCCTCTGGTTTAGGTGGCGTCATTGGTGACGAGCCTTCACAAAAGTCCGGTACACTCAGTACCTTCTTCTCGCCGTCCTCGGGATGGTCGTTCAGGAACTGCATTGCGCATTTCACAATGAATTCGTACTTGGCTTTTCAACGGCACAGCTGCAGCTCTTTGGCCAGAGCTTGCAGTTCTCGTCGGGATGTGCTATCAAGTGCTCTCAAAGTTTCGCCATTTCTTGACTTACGTAATTACAAAATAATTGTGCGCAACAATTGGTGCGCTTCCAAGTCGTACGCAATATCGGTATTATTGTTATTGTGATAGCAGTCTATTTAGTCCAATTAACTATAGGCACACGTAGCAAAATTGAGGTACATGTAGCAAAAGTGAGGTACGGGGTGAGGTACACTTATAATTTCCCTAATAAAACCGATAATTAATATTGGATGGGGTTCTATTCGAGGGATGGGGTTGTAGAATTAACCCCAGGTGGACCTGGGGTTCTGTTCAAGGGGGGGTTCAAATCGAGGGATGGGGTTCTAATACAAGTTTTACAGTATTTCACGATATACTAGTGGTTCTCACGGTTCGAAAGTAGGTACTTTGTAGGTAGACAAAACTAGCCTATCAGCGCGTATCTACGACTTTCCAAACGTGAGAACCTTTTGCATTCAGCAAAGTGCGCACAGACTCGATTTAAGCCAGTGATGTAAAAGAAGCTCTTATTTTGTGTGGATCGTGACTCGGTACAGTTGTAACAAGGCTACTGCTACGCGGCTTACACTGTAAGATTGCAGTGAGGAAGCGTGCAATTTGTGTAGGACCAAATGTAAGTATTGAGTCTCTAGATTTACTTAGATAAACTTAGATAGAAACTAATAAGTATATTAATTAATATCACTTAAGTATATATATATGTATGTTATTATATATACCTAAGGGTGCTTGAGTACTAGGAGGTAAGTTTAAGAGTGAATATATTTATGGTTGGTTAAGAGCTAACTAGTATAATTAGACCTAGACTAATCATAGTAACATGTAGTATAAAACTGATCTAATGATATTTTTATCATTGGATGACTTGTAGATTCGATTATATCAGAATCTGTTTTCAAGGTGGATTATGACAACTTATAATCCAATATTCACAATTTCAGGTATTACGACTGAAATTGAACTGTGATAGTTCTATTCAAATATCACTTATGTAATGGTACCCCATTACATCACCCCCACTCAAGCTGGTTGGCCAATAATATATCGTAATATTGGCCAATCGAGTGGCGGCACTTGTTGGTCATAGCGATATTCAGTTATAACTCATCTTGACCAGAAGTAATCTAATGGTCAGCAAACGCAGCGGCGCTCTTACGGTCACTGCCGATGCCTTGAAAACGGACATCACCTCTGCATCGCGTGCGGAAATGTCGTCGAATGCCGACGCTTTGCGTCGAGGCGCAAGGCAACTTCACAAGATCGCTTATCTCTCGTGGCAGACGCTGTGGAAGCAGTGTCTAAGCGAGGGCGGGGAGACGTCGCGAATGCAGCGTCTTCCGCGTCTCCCCCTGCCGCAAGGCGGGTGTCAAAAGAAGTTTAACGACCTCTTCGGAGAGTCATCCGACTCCGAGTATGAGGGCAAGGACGATAATGTCCCTGTCAACAACGCTAGTGGGGTTAAGACCACCAGGACTGCTTCGCCGTTAAGTGATGGCGAAGTGGCTTCTGACGCCGTCGATTACGACAGCGACAATTCGATGAGGCGGTGGCATGAGGAACGTAGGGCTCCTCCTGGACCTCGTCATTCGCCAGGTCGTAGCGAAGACGACTCTGAGATGGTAGGTGGCGCCCCACCCACCAAGAAACATCGTGCGGAAGCGGCTTACACTGCTTCCGATTCACTGTGTCGTGTGGAACGTTATGTTCCGTACGAAGTGGGGTTTTGGACCCCCGCATGGACTCTTGCCTATGATAGTGGTGGGCATGTCAAACGTGATTGTCAATACCCACTGTTTGACATTAATGCCCTTGACGATTGCGAGGACCTACGCAACCGTCATTTCGATCGTAGTACTGACGATAGACGTCGGTACTTCATCGACCTTTTCTACCAGGCTCGTCACTACACGAACCGGAAAGGGTCGCAAAAGAATAAGGACGACAAAGACGCCCTTACTCAGAGTTGGAATGCCTTTGTTGATAATTACAACAAAGGTCCCGACGATTACGTGAAGAAAATTCACATAAACCGCGAGCGCTTCTTAAAGCACTCACGCACAGGTAAAATGGAGTTTATCCATTTCACTTGCATTAGAGAGGGATTCTCTTGCGGGGTTCCCTCGAACATGAAGTGTCCGTGTTGTCCCGCGGGAGCTCCTCGTCTAACCGAAAAAGAGCTAAGAGGGTACCGGGATTTCTCAGTACCCGCTAGTGTTAAGAGCCTTATCGATGCTGTTAAAGCATCGGTACCTAGTACCGAAGCTTTGCAGCCACCGACACCTAGTGTTGGCGTGCCGCCCGCATCAACACCTAGTGTTGACGCTTCTTTTGAGTTCGAGAAGAAGTATCCTTCTCGAACTCACGCAGGAGGTCAGGGGCATCCGCCCTCAGCACCTCAATCGGTTCCCAAGAGTCAAACTCTTGGGAATATCCCAACCAGTGCACCAGGTACTCGGTACGCTGCCCTTCTTATAGGGAACCGAGCGCTTCGAAAGTAAGCGCTCGAGAATGTAACGCTTGTTCTCCTGACTGTCAATCAGGGGCGGCGGGGGCTGATAATTCCCTCGGCGTTGTTGTTGCGGAGCATGGTTATCAGCTCCGCAAGCTTGAGAAGCACTGTAACGCTTTGAGCGAGGACATGTGCCACTCGATGAAAACTTATCGTTGTCATCGAGACGATATTCGCGACATTCTGAACGCGCATGTCGTGATGCAGAAGAAGAATGATCTTCTGATGGTCGAGATTGATCGACTAAAGTCTGAGATCAATCGACAAAAAAGTCGGAGATAGCACGACATTCGCCGTGGCGATGCGTCTCGTCCGAAGATGTAGACGATCGGTACGGCTTGATCCTCCCAACGTAAAACGTTGGATGGAGGCGCATGGCCGCGGGAATGTCTAAAGTGTAGGCATTCCCCTTAACACCTTGGACCTTAAAGGGCCCAATGAATTTAGGGAGCAACTTCCGTGTAGGGATTGCATGTGTAGGCAGATTAGTTGTAGATAACATAACTAATTCACCTTTTTGAAAGGAATTTGTGTTTTTCCTTCCGTTTTTATCTGCATTCTGCTTCTGCTTATCAAAAGCGGAAGCAAGCGCGTCTTTTACATAGCGTATTACAGCTTGGCGCTGTAATACGAATTCATCTACTGCTTTATTGGCAGTAGATGGGTTGTTTTCATTGTCTGCAGCCATTGCTGCCAACACATATTCCGCATAAGCGGCTTCGGTTTCCGAAACTGCTTGAGTTTCTTCTGTGGTAACTGTAGAAGATTCATCAGTTTCTTCGCAAGTTGCAACTGTAGCTTGGTGCATCGACTCGCTTGGAATTTGAGCGGGTCCCTCCCCCACTTAGATTTGGCGTACCGCCAAGTAAAGCCGGGGTTCGTGGATGCCTAAGGCATTCACGTAGAACGGTGTATGCTTAGTAGAAGCATGCAACGAGTTGTTCATTGCAAACTCAGTGAGTGGCAAATAATCGCTCCACTGCTCGAAGGCATGCGCGTAAGAACGCAGCATGTCTCCGAGAACGCGGTTAACGCGCTCAGTCTGCCCATCCGTTTCCGGATGGTCCGCGGTTGACATCTTCAACTGCGTGCCCAATAACGAGAACGTTTCTTGTCAGAAACGTCCTGTGAATCTTGGATCACGATCCGAGATTATGTTTTCCGGCATTCCGTGTAAGCGGAATACCGTGTCAACGAATATCCGCGCCGTTTGCGCGGCGGTGACATTCGCTGACACTGCAGCAAGATGAACCATCTTACTGAAACGGTCTACAAAGACCACAATGCCTGTTTTCCTACTGTGATCAGCCGGAAGACCAAAGATAAAATCCATGGAAATGGACTTCCAACACTCTGTCGGAACCGGCAGAGATTGGAGGGGAGCCTGCGCAGATTGTGCAGGCTTGACGCGCTGGCATATCTCGCAAGCGCGGACGTACTTACGTACCCATTTATACTGGTTACGCCAGTAGAAGTCGCGTGCGAGAGAAGCATACGTTCTCTCGACATTGATGCCCCGAAATCGGTGCATCATGGTATACTCAAACAAAATTTGAAGTTTGAGGTCATCGTCGTTTGGAACGACAATGCGGCTAACATCATCTTGGTCTGTGCTGTAAAGCAATAGACCATCGTGCAATTGATAACGATGCACGCATGCGTGAAGGAACTGTGGTGAAGCGACTTATGAAATAATACAAAGTACTTTTCAAAGGGCGCATTCTGATTGGCGGAAATACGGGCCAAGGGTGTGGGCGCCGGATAGACGCCGCCGAGGAAGTCTACAAGCGGCCAGGCGGCGCCGGGCTGGAAATCAAGTCGGCGGACCTGACAAGGGGCGTGGATAGTCGGACAGGCGGGCTGAGCAGACGGGTGGACTATGGATGTTTGACGGCCGAGGCGCGGATGGCGGACGGCCAAGATGGCGGACTGTTCGTAAGGATGGAGTAAGGGAGCCTGAAAGAAGAGGATTGTTCTAGTGGAAGGAGTAGGCACCTGGATCGTAGGAGAAGCTGCCAAGGGATTGCTAGCGTCAGCGGCCGAGAGGTGCGGACGGGTGGCTATCCGGCCGAGCCGGCCGGGTACAATGTACCATTCGGACTGGTACCATATGGGTTCGGTGTACCGGCCGGGTTGGTACCATTTGGGGTTGGTGTACCGGCCGGACCGGTACACAAAGTCGGAGTTAACCGGGTTGCGTTGGGTAGGGTACATGACTGGTCAGCCGTGTTATTTGAGGTAGGTTACACAAAGGGAGTATTGGACATAGGATAAATCAGTATACGTTTCGCTTTCTTAGACACAAGTCGCTTTTATTGGTTCACGGCAGAGGGCTAACCAGGTCCCCTCTTGCTGTTATTGGTTTGCCCGGGGAAGGTTAAGTTAACCCACCGGAAGTCCCCTGACCGGGAGTCGCGGCGACTTCGTATACTCACCTCAAGTCGCCCGTGTTTTGAACACGGTATTAAGTATTGGGAAGTGGTAACATTTTGGCCTTCTGTGGAAGAGTGTGGAGTTGTATCTGCCTCATATACACATTTGGATTCGCCCTTCATTGTTATTGGTTTAGCTGGTCGATTGATTATTCTCGGTCCAGCCGGCACTATACAAAACTTCAAGTGTCTTATTGGTTTAGCTGGCCGATCGACTATTCTCGGCCCAGCCGGCACTATACAAAGTTCAAGTGTATTGCCAGACGAGCTCCCCGGTGACGATTCCCGCCCAGGAGCTACCCCTAGTCCTAACCCTCATCTCCCTATTGGACGGATTTACACTTTTCGCCCTAGGGTCCATCAAGAGAGCTAACCACCCAGTACTGACGGGTACACAAGGTGAGCTTTTAACATGCAACATTCGAGAAGTCGCGATCAAGCGGATGGAAGCGACCGATCCAGCCGGCCTCAAGCCGGATCGGATCATGACTCGGATGGACGGAGTACCCCCTCCGGTAGTCAGTCGTCTGGGACTCCCGTGGGTGTTCGCGTCTCAGGAAGATTTTCTGAGAGCGACTACACCACATCCACACCCTAAGAAGACAGTGCAATCACCACACACATATGGAATCTTCAAGTTGGCTTTAAGAGCCTTCCCGGCCTTTGAAAGCACGAGCGAGATGGGCGCATGTGGCGGATCGAAACAGCTCGTATGGAACCGTTGACTGCATTTTATATATACTGTCAACTCCTCCTGTTTTTGATTGCATTTGGCATCGTGTGTAGTCGTGGCATTCGTCGGGAGTTAGCAAGAAATAACTGCACGTATATCTGGTGTCTTCCTCGTGACATTTCAAGTTGCAACTACAATATCAGCACTAGTATAAGAGATTTCAGTATTTTGGATAATTGCTTTCTCGAGCAGCACTTCTGAATAAACTTTTCTGACACAGATCTGATCCGCTTAGCTCGAGTAGTATCGTCAGATCACTAAATACACTAACGTTTTCGAAATATTAGACAAAACTATTCGTAACCTCCAGAAAATCAACTGATTTGGCATTTGCTTTATCTGTATCTGATGCTGCGTACCTGCGCTACACATTTTTTCCACAAATCTTACCGGTGATAGGTCGCATTCACCCGCCAACTTAATTGTAGACGTGGCACGTGTCCCAGCCCAACGTCCCAAAATACCCGTGGGACCAAGCCAGATGATGGACCGATGTCATCCCGATGCGACCTAACCTCAGTTTTCGTAGACAATCGCTATCGTTCATTTGGTACCGGAACGCTGGGGCATTTTTCCCCTAAGGGACGTTCTTACAAAATGGACCGGGGTCCCGGAACGAAATAAACGACAACGATTGGCTCAGCAAACTGGGGTTGGATCGCATCGGGACGACATCGGTCCCACCATCCGCGCTGTGGCTGCTAACAGCGCCAGAAAGTACATTGTACATCCCACTCTCAGCATACACATCTCTCTGTTAATAACCCTCACCCTATCAGCCCAGTCAGGGGACCTTCATTCCTGCTCGTGAAAGTCAGTGGCTGACCAGCGTTCAGCGAAGCGAAAAAGATCTAGACAGCACGACACGACAAGACATAGCGGCGAATATGGCATCCCGCGCGACGAAACGCTTTGAGGTGGAAGCCTCCGGGCCGCGACGCTTCAAGATAATGAAGAAGAAAGTCCGACTCTTTGGATACGATGATAGCGACGAGTTCGACCACGACGCAGCCGGTGACAGCTGTCAAGACTGTAGTCACGACCGAGACTCTGTAGTATCCGGTAGCTATGGAGCGGATCATCGTCAAAGCGCAAGCAGCGACAACTCCAACAGCGAGAACAGCGCATATGATGATGCAAGTGGCGCTGATAATGACAGCGCCAGAGATAGTTGCAGTGAGAGTGACAAAGGAAGTCGATACGAGGACGAGGCAATATTAGTAGCGACGGTAGAGATAATGTCGTCACACAAATTTCCGCTCCGGGGCGGGCTCGTCCCGGCAGTCACGTGTCGGGTGGTAATTACAATTTAATCGTCACTAAAGTACCGAAAATGAAGAAGAAGTCCTTCCGATCATGGGGCAGTTTCCGAACGTACCTTGTGAGGTACGATGCTCGAGCCTACCAGGTAGTGTCACAAAGAGAAACGCTGTAATAAAAAACAAGTGGTCGACAACTACTCACACAACGAATCCCTCATGAATACAGTGTTGAAGGACCGCTCGATTCCTGCCGAGTACGAAAACAATTTGCTGTACACATTCTGAAGAGCCTAGAGTCCGGTCAACATCACAACGTCCGCGGCTAAACTATCGAGCTTTGAATTGTCCTGCGCGGGTACTTTATTTTGTTGCTATGTTTCGCCTCAGACGCAGGCAATAATGAAGCCACACGGACACAGTCAACGAGCTGGCATAGCTAACCCTGTTGTGTGATTGTAGATAAACGTGGGCGTACAAATAGACGCTACGAAAGGATGGCGTGTGAAGGCCACTGAGCAGAACACATTTCACAACCATAAAATTAGCAAGGAACTGTACATGGCGTATCCACAGCATCGCAAGGTCAAGTCGACAAATGTCTTGCATACCGTTGCTTCCATGAGAGAGCATGGAACCCCACGGAAAGGAATACTCGCTTACATCATCGAAAATGGCAAGGCCGAGGTGACGCTGAAAGATGTGCACAATCTTATGGCGAAAATGAAGATGGACAAGTACATAGATAATCCATCTGTCGACGTTCGGGTGAACGCTTCTTAGAGGACTGTTGTGAGCAGAATGGGCACGCCGGGAGGGTGTTTTACCGACGAATTCAACGAAGTACAAGCAATCACAATGCAAACTAAGCACATGAAGGACATGTTCGACAAGTTTCTTAAGTCATTTTGCTCGATGCGACACACGATACAAACAGTGCTCGCTACAAGCTGTTCTCTTTCATGGTTCCCGAGTCTCGAGGGCGTGGGTAGCATGTTCAAGTACGCACAGCTTTTTAATGTTGAGTGGTAGCGTTTGAGTTTAATTCTAGGTTTTCTAACATGTTTTACAGCATGGTTTGATTATAGATGAAAGGCTTCGACGCTCCGCACCGTGTGCGCCTAGTTCGGAGCGGCTAATCCCCGATGGAACGAGATTCGTTGCCTCGTAATTAATAAATATTTTACCCAAATGGTCGTGGTAGAGGAGCAACTGCCTGATGCACGAGTACTCTTGTGCCAATGGCACGTGATCAAGTATTTGGAAGAAGAGGTTGACAAGTCCCAGTACAGGTTGTCCGAATTCGAGAAGAGGTATATGAAGATTCTTTTTAAAGAACTAATTGATGCACCGTCACCTCGCATCTACGACAAAAAAAGATCGAGTTTATTACAACAATTCTTGGTTACTCTGCTTGTGCGTGGTTTAGCTACTTCAACCAAAATTGGAATCAGTGCAAGGAGAAATGGTGCTCTTACCTTCGCTGCGAGGTGCCTCATCTCGGGAATAATACAAATAATCGACTAGAGTCTAATTAGCAAAAGATGAAAACGATGACGAACAATTGGAACCTTGGATGAGTGCTTACTTGCAATCATATTTAGGCAGCACGTACAAGAAACTGCATGGTGCCGCGAAAATGAGCCGAATGGGGTGCACTGTCGTCTTCGATGTTGACGACGAACTTAACAAGCTAGCCAGTGCCGTTAGCGCGCACACCTTCAACCTTATTCGCACCCAGAACGTTTTCGCAGCGAAACCGACCACTAAGTTTCGATCTTATGCCCTGGGCAAACCTATTGTGCTCATCTCGTACATCTTGCTTATCAACGACCAATACCAATACCACAGCGACATCGATGTAGATGAAAATATCAGCTGGTGCAGCGTGAGAGATGATATCAATAGTCGCAGTCTAGAAAGCGATGTCCCAGACGAGTACTCGAACTTGGTTATGCTCCTGTTCTTTCATGTTGACTAGGCTTCTGCCTTGTCGCCACATTTTGTATATTCGACGAAGCAAATTCCCAGACGGCATTATTCCAGTGGGAAGGTTGCACAAAAGATGGCTTGTCAAATCATACAATGATCAGGTAAGCTCAAACGTAAGATCTATTGGGAATGAGGAGGATAGCTCAGCACAGTTTGAATGGCTAGAGTTTTGCGCTCTCCCACAAATGTGCTCTCTTCCGGCGAAAGGTGCCCAGGTCTCTTTCATTTTGCGAAGCAGATCGCCGAGTCAGGAAGTCGACATGGAATAACCCACGTTCTTGCTCTAGAGAAGGCATTATCCACCGTACTTGTGGTCGTGAATATGGGACGCATTCCCATAGTTCTTGCACTGATCTCTTCTCTGACCACATCCGAGGCGCTGCCAGCGTCGCTGATGGTGAAGCGGCCAAACGCGCTAACGCTGAGTGTAAGCCAGCTTGACCCTGGGGAAATAGAATTGTCGGAGTACTGCGTTGGTGAGAGGAGATGTCGAGATGACCAAAATCACGCAATTGATGATCATGTTAGTGATAAAGACGCCACCGAAGCTATTACTGCTCAAGTCAATCAATGTCACAAAATTGCAACATCGTTAATGATTCGTTTCATTTACGCCCAACCGCGGCGTCTTTAGGGAGACCAAGTGCAGGGAAGAAAAAGCTAACATGCTTCCGGAGCCAGTCATCTTTCCAGTACTTGGAACGTTCAGGTGCGATTGCCAGCATCGATGTCTTCAAGCCCCTCCTCTCTGCCAATCAAATTTCATACGCTCATTTTCATCCCCTTCTCGACGCAATCGTGATCCACGACACGAAGTTGAAGGCAATCGCAACATTGGCTACCAAGCGTAAATCGACATCGCTGAAGGAGATCACGCATGTGCTTTCTACTGCAGTTTTAGAACGAGCAAACTGCCCACGTCGTTCGCGAGCATTTATCAACAAGAGGAAAACATTGAGAGCGATAATTGATATGGCAGCGAGCATTCCATTCGTCATCAAAATCGACAAGATCGTGTACTCGGAGGAGGCATTGCAGATGATGCGCATTGTGAACACATCCAAAATGTGGAGTCAAGTTATGGATGATGGAATGCTGTGGCTACGAACGGGACCAGCCATGCCAGTAGCTCCGAGGCAGTGGATGCAAGTCTGAATACAACAAAAAGCGTGCACCGACAGCCTCTCTTCTCAATTTTTGCTCCCGTCGACTCATTGATAGTGATGGGTTGCACGCAGCAATGCACCTTCTTCGGCAGCACCACGGCGAGCACGTTCGTTTTGCTCATCCTTGCGTCACGAATAGAAATGCACACTTCCAGCGCTTCATCGCTGACATGCCAGCCATCCAGACGCTGAAAATGCTACCAGCCTTTGGAGCGCTGAGCACGTACGCGTCCCCGCCAGTGCTACTCGTTGCAGTGCATTTCCCAAATCCTGAACACTGGTGCGGCTTGATGACGATCGACTTCATCTGCGGGGTCTGCACAGCCTTCGAACCTTTCCAGAATGGAGAGCGGTACCAGAAGATGGATCGATGGGTCCATAATTTTCTTTATCCGATCATTCCTAGATTGCAACACACTAAACTGAAGCAACAGCGCTTTCAATCGATCGCGCAGACCTACGACTTCTATTGCGGCGTGATGGTACTGCTCATTTTCGAGATGTGCATCACCGGCTCCCCAAGCGCCAACATTTGCCTACAGTATCTTATATTGGTCATGAATCACGCACGTTTTCGCCACCTCCTACTCACTCTTCAGAACGCAATATCCAGGGCAAACTCACAGGAGGAAAACAACACCAATAAGCCACCGAACGCAAAATAAATACATGCACTCTCATTTCTTTGTTCCCAATTCTAGCACTATCAGCGCCTGAGGCCCTTTTGGGCATAAATCTGTTAGCGGAGACTTTGTGAGGACGAGACAATTTTCACAAAGATACCCACACTACGTCCCGCCCGTCGGCATAATAATAATTAAAGTATCATACTTGGACACGGCAAAAAATCAATTATATCACTCAAGTTCCACCACGAAAATGAAAATGCAGTTGACATCAAGATGAGCACTGGTTTTTATTGTTCGCCATCGTAAAGAAAATGTTTAAGCTGTACAGGAACACGCCGATCATCATCGAAAGCTCACAGCGTAGCATGCGTATAGTAGATAAAACGCTCCTACTTAGTTGTAAATATCGTAGAAGTCCCAGACGGTGGTAGGGAACACAAAACAAAAAACAATTTATTTCAGAGAGTAAGTTAGGTTATCCTTCACACCATACAAGTGTGAAGGAGAGTCACGCACCACTTCGGCATCTGGCTAGAACGCAACGAAACTTGCGTAGTTGTGAATATCGTAGACGGCGGTAGAGAACACGAAACAAAACGATGCCACTCAAAAGAATCCTGATAATGAGTGCTATCATCAGAAATAGAACTTGTTCTCGTAGCTATTGATCCGTAATTTACCATTTTTGAGATGCCATACAAGTTATGCGAAGTAGAGATTTGATGAACCCTTTGCAACTGTTAAGTACGATTCGTATTTAACGCTAGAACAAAATCTTGACTTGCCATGATGATGATGACAACAGCAACGACGCAGTCGCTTCAGGAAATGCAGCGAGGTGCGCTTCGCTCTCGTTTGATTATTTTTTTAAAATATCTTCTCCTGTTCGTACGCTTGATGCGAGCTCTAACAGCTTCAGTTTTCGTTTGTTTCTAGAGAATTTGTTGCGTATGCTGGACTTTAACTCGGAGAGTGCCGGCGGCTTCGCCGATGCCACTCAGGACTCCATGTGCGTCCCATACACTAGCGATCTGAAGGATACAATTTAGTACTGTGTTGCTCACTCTTTGTGCTTTCCTAGTGATCGCTGGGGTGATCAATGGAAGGTTCTCATCTACGATAAATTCTGTCGCGACATAATCTCACCCATTTTGAAACTGCATGAGCTACGCAAGAAAGGCGTGACACTGCACATGTTAATCGACACTGAGCGTGATACCATTCCCGATGTTCCTGCTATTTATTTTGTGGAACCGACTCGCGAAAACTTGGAGCGGATCGTCGCGGACTGTTCCAAGGAGTTGTACAACTCAGTACACCTAAACTTTGCCTACCCATTAAGCCGCGAATCGTTAGAGTATTTGGCTCGATCTTCGGTAGAAGCTGGTTGTACAAGCATGGTATACTAGCTTTCCAATCGTGAAAACTAGGGTTGGCGCTCTCTTTATCTAACACAAATTGTTTGCTGGCGAGTGTGCAGATTTCCAAGGTATATGATCAGTACACGAACTTTGTATCACTAGAGCCAAGTCTCTTTTCGCTGAATCTTTCTGAGAGCTATCGGGCGTACAACGATCCAAGTTTGGCTGATGTACAAATCGAGCAATCGATAAATATCATTGTCAAGGGAATTTTTTCCGTCCTCGCTACCATGGGAAGGGTACCGGTCATTCGCTGTCCCAACAACGACGGACCATCGAGAATGGTGGCTGAGCAGCTTTGCTCGAGTATTCGCGAACACTTGGTTAGGGTGATGTTTCTATTTTCCTACTTTTAGACTCTCTTCTCACGAGCGTTTCTATTTCTTTTGGTTTTGGGATTTAGAATATGAGCAATGGCGTCTTCCCTGATAAAACATCCAGTTTTCAGGTATACGATATTAAACTGAGGCTTTTTTTGGATTTTTTCTTACGATTGTTGAGCATTTATTCAGCGTCCGGTGCTAATCATAATGGATCGTAATGTGGATCTCCCCTCCAGTCTACATCATCCATCGACGTATCAAGCTCTAGTTGATGACATTTTGTCCATTCAAATGAATCGGGTGAAGGTGCAAGTTAAAACATCAAGTGGAGACGATGGGGCTGATCCTGGCCGAGTGGTAGAGCGCACGTACGAGTTGGATGTGACGAGTGACAAGTTTTTCGAAATGCATGCTGGGAGTCTGTTCCCGGACGCAATTGACGCGAATGAAGAGGAAATGAAACAAGTGACGCGAAAAGAGGAACAATTACGAGCCCAAACAGGAGGAAGTGATGCGCTGATCAATGGCACAAAAGACCTTGTGGCGGCTGTTGACACTCTGCCAGCTCTTGTGGAAAAGAAAAAGATGCTAGAAGTCCACACAAACATTTTTCACGCTGCTTTTGAGGGCGTGACAAAGCGTCACATCCCGTCCTATTCGACGCTCGAACAAAAGCTCACGGATGGTTTCCATGTCGACAAGTCGGAGGTGCTACAGTTACTTTCAAGCACGGAAGTCGGTACCTTGGCCGATAAAATGCGGCTCTTGATGATCTACTTTTTATCCAGTGGAGCTAGTGGCGCTGAAATAGCTGAGTTTGAAAACGCTTATCAACAATGCGCTGCTGCATTAGAGCAACCGGAAGCGTATATGCAGGCGTGGAAGTTTCTTCGCAAACACTCGGCTTTCCAACAACGTGCCAGCATTGGATCGGGTCTACAAGCCGAAAGTGGTAGTCGTCCTGATGGTGGTGTCAATATGAGCAAGTTCAAGGGCCTAGCTCAAGGATTTCTTGCTCAAGCCGCTGCAAGTCTGAAAAACTTTTTGCCTGAAAACAAAAAGTTATACATTACGCGAGTAACAGAAGCCATTTGTGAAATGAAGCCAAATACGGAGGATGACAGCTTTTTGTATTTAGATCCAAAGGTAAGCTTTTTGGTAGAGCAGTTGTTATACCGTGGTGAACGAGATCCTGATTTTTGGTTTGGTACTCACTCAGATTAAGGCCACCGGGACTGTTCCTCGGCAGCGTTCTCCTTTTCACGAGGTGATGGTATTTATGATTGGAGGTGGCAACTACAATGAATATCACAATCTGTTGGCGTACACGAAGAAATCACAGTCGCCGCGATCGGTCTGGTATGGCTGCACAGAGCTGCTGAATCCAGAGTCTTTCTTGAAGCAACTCAACTCCATTGGCACGTAGCCATTGTCTTGCAAAAAGAGTCCCATATCGGTAGCGTAATCACTTTTTGAGTCGGACAGCCTCTGTGAAGTAACCGTAAAAAAAGATTCAGTACGTAAACGTTAAAGTAAGAAGATATACGGTAGTTCATTTGCTTCAGTACTGATTAGGGTTTATACTGCTAAATAAGAGAGCCACTTGAATGGGGCGAAGACGCAAAAGATGGACAGCAGTTAGACGACTTTGATTTAAAATAGGATTGGTGAAGATGGCAATTGAGTGTCAGAGCACTCAGGCTTTAGTTGGAACTGGTGATTCTGTTGCTGTTGCTGCTCGAGCATATAGTGCTCGCATTCCCGTGCGACCTGCGCTTGCAGGTGTTGCTGTTGAGTATCAAGGGATATGTCCATCTCATTCTCCTCATATAGTTGCTGCTCTTCAGCTGCACATCTCCTCTCCTGTTCCCGCTGCTGCGAAAATTGTCGAACTAGCTGTGTGAGATGCTGGATCTCGGCGGCCGCACCGTTCACTTGCACCTGCATAGTGTTGACCATGACTTGTAGCTCGTGCACCTGCTTGCGCGAGGCCTTTTTGGGGTGGTTCTTGTGCGCATGAGGAGACGCGCAGTCTTTGGTTTTGCTTCGTGGCGTGGGCAGGTTGTGACTATTACTGCTGTAGTTGTTGACAGGGTCGCACACGTCTGGATCGGCGAGTAGGATCAAATCCACAGAGTTGGGAGTCGGCTCGGGTACGTTGAGACCGAGCACGTCCAGTACGTCCAAACTGCCGTCGAATCGACGATAACTGAGGTCAGAGAATGGCAATGGCGGTGGGTGGTCTAGACTGGCCGGTAGTGCAAATGGAGTCCGCTCGGACTCAAATAAGGTGTCGCAGCCGAAATTCATTTTGCGACAAGTTGGGAAATTAAATTGTGACGGAAGGCGGCCGTGTCGCGCGAGTGTTATACACTGCAGATTTGATGGGTAAGAGTGGGGCAAGTTATTTTCGTATCATTTAGTAATTTTAAGCAGCTGCATCCACAACCTGCAAGGCTTCCACTAGGAATAAACAGTGCAATAAGTTTGGCCGTCCGTTCCCCTACTCAGCTGAGCAGAAGGTCGGTCGTGCCCGCAATCTTTGCACCGCTTGGAAAATCTATGTATCTGTTTGAAATCCTGGCTGGTCGGTACAAATACGGGAGCCAGCGCTATTTGGTGCTTGGCATCATTTGACGTTACAGACGAAGGTCGTTGCATTCTAGGTCGGTCGTTTTGGTCGGGTGGAATTATATGTGTTTCTGCATTTCCCATTGCTCGTCATTATCTGCGACGATACCTAAGCACTGTAGACATTTTAAACGGGGCGACGGCAAGCGTAAAACTACCGTTACAGTAATGACGCCGCAACAATTGTCTGAAATATTTTTTTCCTTTTTCATGAAGTATTACTGTACATACGTACCGACCATAAATCACGTTATACTATATCTAGGGTTCGTGGCGTTACGATCAATGGAAGGGCACTCGTTTACAACATGTATAATAGCCCTTACTTCACCATTTTGGATGAAAATAGCAATGAAGAAATTCCATAAAGCAAATAATGAGGTTATGACTCACATCGGCATCGAGGCTTGCAATTCTGGTATTAATAAAGTGTAAGAATCAGCACCCTGTCGCACACATCCGGACGGGAAACGCTGCGACATCTCAACAACTTAGAGCTGTCGCACAGGCTGACTGGTCTGTTTGACAAATCGCGTACGGGAATACGCACAATACATGCAGGTA
>MIQA02004219.1:0-28442 GCA_001887855.2 Sclerospora graminicola | reverse complement strand
CCACCTGCCACCTCAAAGTCGTCTTCGCTACGACCTGGCGAATGACGAGGACCAGGAGGAGCTTTACGCTCCTCATACTATCGTTTTACGGAGTTGTCGTCGTCGTAATCGACTGCGTCAGACTCTACTTCACCATCACTTAACGGCGAAGCAATTCTAGCGGGCTTAAGCTCGCTAGAATCGTTGGCAGGGACGGTATCGTCCTCGCCCTCTTTCTCGGAGTCAGATTACTCTCGGAAGAGGTCATTGAACTTCTTCTTGGACACTCGCCTTGCGGCAGGTGGAGACACGGAAGAGTTGCATTCGCGACATCTTCCCGCCCTCTTTTAGACACTGCTTCCGCAGCGTCTACTACGAGAGACAAGGGGTCTCTCGGCTTTGTCTTCCGCTTCGACGCTAATTCGTAGCGTCGGCATTCGATGACACCTCTGCACGTGATGCAGAGGTGGTGGCTGCTTTTGCAGTATTGGCAGCGCCCTTAAGATGGCCGCTGCGTTTGCTGTCCATTTGTTCTTATGGTCAGAGATGGGTTATAACAGAATATCGTTATGACCAACAAGTGCCACCATTTGATTGGCCAATATTACATTATATTATTGGCCAACCAGCTTGAGTGGGGGGTGATGTAATGGGGTGCCATTACATAAGTGATATTTGAGTAGAAATATCACAGTTCAATTTCAGACTTAATACCTGAAATGTGAATATTGGATTATAAGTTGTTATAATCCACTTTGAGAACAGATTCTGATATTATCGAATCTAACAAGTAATCTAATGATAGAAATATCATTCAGATCAGTTTATACTACATGTTACTATGATTAGTCTAGGTCTAATTATACTAGTTAGCTCTTAACCACTCATAAATATATTCACTCTTAAACTTACCTTCTAGCACTCAAGAAGCCTTAAGTATGTATATTAATATATATACTTAAGTGATAAGATTAATTAATAAATAATTAGTCTTTATTAAAGTTTATCTAAGGTAAACTAAGGAGGACCAAATTTTACATTTGGTCCTACTCAAATTGCACGCTTCCTCACTGCAATTTTACAGTGTAAGCCGCGTAACATTTGCCCTGCTACACAATAGGTAAGCTTGCTAAAACTTAGCACGAATAAGTGCACCTCGGGTTGCAGCCTTCAGACTCCTGCATAACAAACATGGCCACAGCCAGGAGCGCACCATGAAGCACATAGTCTACTGCATCATCTAGCAATGGTTTAGCAGCTGGATAGCCTTGTGCAACTCCTACGGGTACACAAGCACCGTAGCGAACGTGAGGAGTAAAACTCTCAGCCAGCCGCGACACCAGCTTGGGTACTTGCACAGGAGAACGAAACAGGATGAAACCTGGGTAGGTTACGACGGCACGACGTACGTCGTCCTATGCACCGCTCACAGCCTTGTGCAGGAGACGTCGAAGGCGTTGTTATTTGCGAAGCCAACGTACGCCATTGTCACCGTATACATGCCTCCGTAACGAATCATCGGATCCTTATCGGTGTCAGTTGCTTAGTTCCTCGTACTCTCACATACACTCTACAACAACTGGCTTTTGTTTTTCGTAACTAATATGGTTTCTACTGTATATTGGGGTGAGTCTATGGTTTTGGAGGTGATGATAGACGCGCGCTAAGAAAAATGGGAAATAGTTTCTGATTTTGCCCTCATGGGCCCCCTAACGTAGCGATCGTTGGCAAGGGATCAGGACTACGCAAGGGCGCACGCGTTAATACCTACATTACACTAGGGATACGTTAAATATGGCTGACAAGGGTCGATAATCTCCCCCCCCCCCCCGATCAGGGGCATAATGATCCTCTGGATATGAGTCCAACAGACTCTTTGAGGGAACGGAAATCGGATGGAGAGGGTGGAGTTACTCGCATTTCCCCCAAAGCTGCTACCGTACCTAAATACTACGAAGATGAAGTAGTGCCTGAATCTTAGGACAGTTAGTACGTAACAATGGACATGTGGGATCCATCCGACCCTACGTCGGAGATGGGCAGACGGAGGAAGGAGATGACACAACAGAAAATTGAAAAAAGAGCAAACTAGCCCGGATACCAACGATCTGATACTCAAAGCGTCACTACATCCTTCTGCATCGGCGGAAGATTTGGCGGAAGCGTTAAAGAGGCCGTTGACCGATGTACTTCAGACGAAGCCACGCCTTCAGACATGGCTTGACTTAATGCAGCAGCTGGTCAATCAAGTTTACAGTTTTTTTCAAAAGACCAGAAATCAAAATCAAGTCAAGGAGATATATGCCGGAAACTGCCGATGTTTACTGGACAAGAGACAAAACGACTCATTGACCTTATAGATCTAGTAGTAGTCACTCACCGTCTACGCAGGACGCTTTGGAAGCAGAAAGTCTCTTTACCATACATAACCGGTTGGATCGTCCACGTAACTCCACTGAAATAGCGTGAATCCACGTAACAAACCACAATAAGCGTAACGGAAAGAATCGGGCCTGTCAGAACCCGTACTCCAATCTCCACACGGGAAACGTAAGTAATCAAACGAGAAACGAGAATATTCCACGTAATTCGTAAACCGGTTAGTGTCTACTTGAGTGCCTTAGTTTAGTTTGTTCACTTACAGAAGTCGCGCCGGTCGTCTGTTAGTACGACGGCGCTGACTCCTATCTAATGTATTTTGCGTAAAAATAAAAACGTGATATATTATATAGTATTAAAAGTTTTCACATCGAAAATACTTTTAGCCTATATAAGACTATACTAATATGCATCATGCCGGTTTCGTACAAATTTAATCCATTTCCATAGCTCGTCGAAAAGGACGTAAACCAACATAGATTTTCCACGGTGTCGGAAGTGAGACGAAGTCAACAGCCTTTTTTTACTTTACTCACGAAAGTTATAGGGACCTGTCAAGTGCGGCGACTCAGCGACAACATGTCTTGCAGGAGTGGGTCCAAAAGGGTACAAGGGCCAAGGACGGAAATTCAGCACCACAAAAGCAACAACAGGATGATACTTATATACTCAATCAGGATAAGTACTTCAAATCGGGAACTCAACGGCTAAGGACTGTGTGCCGAAAAGTCTGACCGGATCAACTGAAGTGGGACCTGAGAGTCGGTAGTGATGATGAATGGAGGATTAGGATTAACAGAAGATTGATCATCTCGAGACAACTTCCTTCATTTTTGAATGGAATAAGGGCAATGGCGGATAGATTACGGCTAATGTTGACAATTCGTCCACAGGTCGAAGGCTATTAAACTATGGGTTTATATGGAGAAGCTCCCATAAAAGAAGCCTTTCGGAGTACACGAAGTTTACAGGAAAGCATCTTGATGGCCGCCACGGCTAGAGAGAAGGGCTCCCCACATGTTAGCACAATCAAGACGATCAGTTACGATGCATCGAAAAACTGCTGGAATTTAATTTCTGCACAAGGGACATTGCTAAAAGGTTTGAACAGGTCCAAGTTCTCTATCATAAAAATATTCATGGATTGAAAAATCAACATGCACCTGTACCTACCCTAGCAAATCAAACGGTATGGGCACGTTAACGGGAAGCGAGAGGGGACATGCTTGGACGAATGCCAGATTACATAATCATAATCCAAAACGTCACCAGAAACCTAGATATCACAAAATTTTACGCATTCCTAGCGTCAAAAGTCACAGTAAGTTTCCAACTTGAAGATTTGAATAAGGGTTGTCCAATGTTGTCCACTTCGCCGGACTGGGAGTTTGTTGTTGAAGCAGATGGTTGCTCAGCGGCGTTACGTAATATCGGGAGAATTGGATGATGTGATACCATATTAACATTGGAGCACCTAGCCACTAGGGGAAGATGACACTGCATCAGGTGTGGCGAGGCGGGCCAACAAAACTAAAATGCAAGGATGATCTATCTCCCAAACGGAACTCTTCGAAAACAACTGTTTAACTGTGAAGGTGGAGGAGGCGGATCAAATTGCCGTCCCACTACCAACTTTTTGTAATGTCTTGTTGGCCAGCAGTCATTTGATGAGCTCCGACATTTTCTCCAAATACTGGGGAGCAACTCTTCGACACCTCTGTGCTACCGGCTTCGCATTACCAATGACGAAGTCGCACAATGCCCCATGAGCAGTTGGGGGTAGCGCATTACCTTGGCCGATCGGCAGATGTCTTCTTTTCCATACAATTGCCTTGAGGATGGGACAACCACCGAGAAAAAAGAGGAGTGGGTATTAGCTACCAGAAATCAAAATCAGCAGAAATAAGCAGTAGTAGGTTCATCTATAGAATTGCATGCCCCAGAAACCCAACCATACAAAAAAGGAGATAGAAAAAATGAGTGGACAAGGACCTTCATCCAAAGAAGTCGGAGGGCACTCTCAAGACGAGGTGGAACCGGTCCGGAGGAAAAGGACAAGGATGAGTAAATGATAAAGGAAGGAAATGCCAAAACAAGGGGAACACGTTGAATGAGGCAGCAAGAGAACACAGATAGCCTTATTATAGAGACACAGGTGAAGAAGCGTCTAACCAAAATACGGGAGGAGATTAGAAATGGGGAAGGCTCTTCGGACCTATTTCTGTGGAAACTTCAGACACCAAGGAAGACAAATCCTGGACATTAGAGGAGGCAACTGTAGCAATGGGGCTCCAAAGGGTAGAAACGCCAGCCACGGGTAATTGCCAAGCGTATAGTGTCGTTGAGGAGCTTTACAATACCACGATGGAGAGACAAAGAAAAGAACTGGAGGAGGCGATCGCAGTTGAAGAAGGTGCGTCGTAAGAGCTCTTATGGACTTCTCGATAAAAATTTCCGGCTGGTATCCTCATACAAACGTAAGGATCCTGGGAAGAGGTTATGAAAAAATATCGGCTCAAGATTCAAAGAAGGAGTTCAAGACATACTTGCAGCAATGTGGCGAGAGTACATCAGCTCTTGATGAGGTTGTCCCACCAAGTATATAGGGAAGCAATGATACCCTAAGTTTCATTTGCACTATGTAGCAGATGGATATTTTTGTTTTCAGCCACGACCCGATATCCGATCACAGGGGTGCGATCCACTACGCGCCGGAAACGAAGATAACTCAACGTCGAAAGTTTGCTACATGTGGAGAATATCCAACCCTACTAGCGCACTGTATCCAATCAGTGCTCAAATTAAAGGAGGAAGCAAGAGGTAAAGAAACTAAATTACCAATCAATCTGCACTTTGAACAGGCGTATTACCATGCCTATATTCACGGATGGTGTAACAGGCAGGCTTACAATGTATAAATTGCAAGCGAGAAAGCGTGCAATTGGTAAGGAACAAATGTAATTTGTTTCTCAATTGTTTAAGTATGATTAAACTTTGGTATGGGCTACTTGGTTGGTAAAATAGTCCCTTAAATATATATATGTTAATATATAATCAAGACGCGTGGCTGCAAGACGGTAAGTTTTAAGAGTGAGTATATTATGAGTGGTATAGGAGTTAATAACTGTAACTATTCATACAAACATTAATATAAAACTGATCTAAGAGTACTCTTACTATTAGATCCCCTCTTGAATTCGGTATTTACATCCGAATCGGATTTCCTTCTGGATTTATAGTCCAATGTTCATATTTCAGATAGTAGGACTGAAATCAAACTGTGATATTTGAGCTTAAATATCACATTTGTAAATTAAACTGTGATAGTTGAGCTTAAATATCACTTTTGTAATGGTCTCATTACATCACCCCCCCCCACTTAAGCTGGTTGGCCAATAATATAAGTTTAATATTGGCCAACCAATGTTGGCGTTTGTTGGCAAACATTCAAATGTTTACAAACCAAACATTACGACCAAGAATTCTATGGTCGAGACACGCGGCGGCGCTCTTAAGAGCGCTAGTAATTCCACGAACGAAGCCTCCGCCTCAGCACCACATGCTGAGGTGACAAACGCAAGCAATGACGCCGCTAAGGCAGCGTCAAGCGAAGATAGACTAAGAGGATCGTCGTCTCTGGACGCAGATGCTGCTGCGGCATCATCCAAACAGGAGCGTGAAGGTTTTGCTGACATCTGCCATATGGCGGGTGGCGAAGAAGACATTTTCGATGTTCGGAGAGAGTTCCGACTCCAAAGAGGAGGACGAGGAAGTTGCTGCCCTCCACAAGACGTCTGGCGAGTGTAAAATCTTTGGAAAACTGATCGCCTCGGAGCGATGCTGGATCGGAGTCGGTCGCTGTCAATTATGACAGCGACGACTCTTACAAACGATGGATGAGGGACCAGATTGCTAGTTCCCCTGGTTCGAGTCGCTCACCGGGTCGAGGTAATGTTTACCCGACGCGAGATGTTAGTGCAGGCGGCGCTCCGCCTTCCACGAAACATCGGACAGAAGTGGATTACGCCGCTTCTGGATTGTCTTATTGTACGGAACCGCGTGTTCCGTACAAAGAGGGGTTTTGGCGGTCTCCACAATCTTGACTGCCAATATACGTTGCTCGACATCAACGCCCTGGAAGACTGCGAAGACATCCGGGAACGTCGATTCGATCGAAGTACCCCTTTTTGCAGTCATTTGCACCAAACCCGCAATCATTTGCACCTCGCCTCAATGATTTGCACCGTCGACTCTTAAATTTTTATATTTTTGGTTTTTATCGTACTTGAGAGGTTATATCATTTAGTAAATTGCACAGCCCCTCCATGACACGTACCGTCAAGAGGCGCCGCTAAGGCAGATGACACACGGTTTCCCCAACGGTTAACACAACGGTCATCAATTATAAAGTAACTACATACTACAGCTTTATGTAGTGTCTGCCAAGACGATCCCACTCACGAGCATTTTTGGCTCTAAGAGCACATCTGCCAATGCCATCAGCAACACCGAATATTCGTAGTCGTTCTGGGCTACTTGGGCTTGAATAAGATACTGCTGTTGCATCATCTATTGTCGTCGCTTTCGACGCACGTTTTGGCAACAACAGCAGGAGCAAATCCGATCGACAAGCAGGAGGCATTCGATAACACGAGCCAGTCCAGTATTACAAGAAATAATGTCGAAAGGTATCGCTTCAGCTGGAAAGCCCAGCTCTTTCCAGCAATCACGTCACTTTGATCACCAAGCGGAAAATAAATAATATATTTCCTCTTTTCTTGATTAAAATCCGCCTCACTTTCATTGTTCACATCGAGACGTTTCATTCACAGGGTAAATTCGGATACATGAGGGCTGTCGAGACCAGACATATCGCGAAACGTAAGCAAGGAGAGAGCTCTCCTGAGTGCGTTTTTTTGTGCCAGTGACATGAAGATGTGACGGATCAAAGAGCGGTGTCGCAATATGAAATTACAGCTCGTAGTCTTTCCTTGAGCTTACGTTCAGCAAAGATTCGTTTGCGCCGAGAGAAGCGTGCATGGACACACCAGTGGACACCCAACCATTACATCGTCGTCAGAGATAGCAAACCCGAGTTCCAATTCCAACACACTGTCTTTTGCCTCTAAAAGACTTGATACAAACTGTCCGGATTGGACTATCTTCAAACGTCACGGATGTTGGAGCCACTTTATTTTCTCGACGCGTTGGGCGTGAATACGAAGGGAGGAGCTGTCCAGAGCATCGCGAGCATTCACGACTCCCAACTCGATTCTTCGCGTCTTGAATCCATTGGTAAAAGAGGCAGCGGGTGAGTTTTCGTTCATCTCGAATGAAGCATTGGCTCGTTCTATGATATTAAGAAGCTTGTATTCAAAGTAGTCGAGCTCAAACACTTTCGGACCAAAGACTCCAGATTGAACTAATCGAGCTCAGGGACGTAAATGTGGCCACAAGCGTCGAAAACGATCGTATCTGAAATCGAAATGTGTGCTCCAGTATCCTCCATGAATATCGTAGTTGTACCTCTATCGCTGCAATTACTCTTATTATTCTAATATGGAAAAAGCGCTCATTTTTGTGGCAGCGCAGTCACTTTAAGTATCGTCTTGCTACTAATATAGGCATAGAGGCTCCAGGGCAGGCTTTGCAAAGCACACAAAACTAGGGTCAAGCACAGAGTTTTGAACACGATAGAACGGATCGTAAAATTTCGGTCGACATGCTTCGCAAAACCATCTACCGCTCGACTGTATCAAGCACATACAGCACAATATTTACCGCCGTTAGGCCTCAGCCACCATTTTTAGTCTTTTTAGATCTACTCACCGTTATCAATTAGTGGCATTTGGCATGTACAGCCAAGCCACAATTAAGAGAATTGATCACTTTTCCCGAAAGATTTGCATCGCGCAGAAATATCTCACATTGTCCCTCGAGCGTTATCAGCATATAGCTAAAAGCATGAAAATTGAATAGCAAGCGTCGCTCTTCTCCCTTGTCTTCCGTGTCTCCCTATCGTCGACTGTACAGAAATGTAATGCCTGTAATGGTCTGCAATCATTTCAGTAAAATATGTTTTTTCCTTGATATCATGTTTTGCAGTGTATCATTTTCTATATAATATGATGCAAATCATTGAGGCGAGGTGCAATTGATTGCGGGTTTGGTGCAAATGACTGAAAAAAGGTACCACTTACCATACCAACTTGGTACCGACCTCGGTTGGTGCAGTGGTTAAGGCCCTGTCCCCGGGACCGGGGGATTGCGGGTTCGAATCCCACTAGGGAAAAACCCTGCTCTGGATAACAGAGCAGGGGACAAACCTTCGCTCTTGGTTGTGGGAGGATCTCGCTCCAGAATCCTGAGGTGAGAGAACTACTAAAAAGCCGGGATTCGAAATCCCCACAAATCACTTTTGCTCCATCATTCAACATTGCTTACATAACTTTCAGCTTTTAGAACGTCTTATGAGACGTATTCAACCATACCAACTTGGTATGTATCCTACCCACAAATCGTGGTTGAGAAGAGAGCAGCGTACCACTCTACCACGGCCGGTTATCCAGCGACTTCTTGACAGTGGGAATCACTAACCCACCCCAAATCCCTATTTGACCTCATACATGGTACCCTGTGCCACTCAATATACAGAAGGCGCACGGAAACCAACGGAGCCAATCACAGAGTTGAGGGAAACCAAGGATAGCTCCAGTGGATTCATAGATCATCTTTGCGCGCTGGAAGCACGGAAACGTGCGCAGCTTTGTTGGGTTTTTTCACTCGTTGTGTCCATGTCACTTTCGTGACTTCAATGTGTAAGTACTTAATAGTATTTAAGTAGTAATAGTACTACTAATAGTAAGCAGAGTTACTTGCTATTACTATGCACTTCTACAGTTTATTCTGTATGACAGTGAAAGTATTAACCCCGTTACGGTCGGTGCCTGAATGGCCCCGGGGTCTCAAGGTGAGGTGGATAGCGCCTTGCGCTTCCCCTGTGAGAATGTCAACTGACACCTCACCTTGCACGCCCTACTTTATATTAGTTACACATGAATATAATATGCATATACAAATATCTAAATATATATGTTGAAGTTGAAGTTTCCTTTAACTTCATAACCGCCCTGCGGTTGACGCCCTGCGTCTGCACCTCCCTGACGGCCCTGCGGTAGACGCCCTGCATCTGGATGCCCTGCATCTGGTTGCCCTGCAACCCATCATATATGTAACCGCCCTGCGGTTGACGCCCTGCGTCTGGATGCCCTGCATGGTTGCCCTGCAACCCATCATATATGTAACCGCCCTGCGGTAGACGCCCTGCGTCTGCACCTCCTTAACGGCCCTGCCGTAGACGCCCTGCGTCTTGGGTGTATTTCCTTTTCTTTATATGTTTGTAACCTTCCTGCAACTTGGTCGCTCATCCGGTATCCGGATATCTGACACTCCCCCTCGACCTGGTGACTGGAAGGGATCACATGTCGTAAGGTTTGTGCTTGACAGCTCTGAGGCTTCCCAGAGGACGGTCCCTGGGTCCCTGCCTCTGCTCGTCACTTGAACGCGCCCTGCACGTAAGTCTGTAGTTGCTCCTCCTTTAATTGCTTTAAGTAGATTGCCTGGAAACTGGACGCCTGCCTTCGCCCTGCGTGGCACGACGCCTAACATCGTTCGGAAACGCGTGAACTTTACACGCTCTAGTGCCTTGGTCAATATATCTGCCACTTGATTGTTTGTCGGCACATGTTCCGTCTTAAGCCTTTCTTCTTGTATCAATGTCCTCACGTAATGATACTTGTTCTCAATGTGCTTGACGTGATGATGTTTACCAGGCTTCTTCGTGAGATATATGGCTGCCATGTTGTCGCAATATATCTTCGGTGTTTGTGTCTTAACCTTTAACTCCTTGCATAACTTGTGTACCCACTGCAAGTCCCTTACACCTTCATGCATCGCATAGTATTCAGCTTCCATGGTGCTTAGTGCATTGATTCCTTGTTTACGTGATCCATAGCCAATCACAGCTCCATCCATCATTGATACGTAGCCGCTAATGCTTCTTCGATCTTCTTTATCGTTAGCATAGTCTGCATCGGTGTAGACAGTTAATTCAACTGCTTCTACAGGTCCTTGTCGTATCACCATCAGCAATCCAAAGTCCTTGGTTCCTTGTAGGTATCTGAACACTCGTTTCGCTTGTGCATAATGTTCTGCCGTATGGTTGCTTAAATATTGCCCCAACCTCCTCACAGCATGCGCAATGTCCGGCCATGAGCCCGATACCAAGTACTGCAGTGCTCCAACTGCCTCTCGGTATGGCTGTTCACGAGTATCTTCCTTATTAGTGACGGTATACGTCGCCGCTTCAGGTGTTGGCGCTGGGTTACACGTCGCCAGATGGAACCGCTTTAATATCTCCGTAATGTAAGCTTCTTGACTGAAGAATATAGTCTTGGCATGTCGGTCTATCGTCACCTCGACATCCAATAGATACTTGACTGGTCCAAGCTCTACCAGTTCAAACACTTCCTTGAGTTGTGTCTTTACTTGATCACAATCAGCTTCATTTCCCATGAGCAATAGATCATCCACGTATACAGTGAGCAGCATATCAATCTCCCCCTCTTGGAATCGGGCGTACAGGCCCCAGTCACATTTGACTCGAACAAAGTGTAGCCGTCGTAGTCGGTCATGTAAGCTTGCAATTCCATACGTTAGGAGCCTGCTTTAGTCCATAGAGAGCCTTGACTAACTTGCACACATAGTCTTGTTTGTTGTCTTCAAAGCCGCTCGGCTGTTCCACGAGAACTTCCTGTAAGTCTCCATGTAAGAAGGCTGTCTTCACATCATATTGTAGTACCACCCATCTTCGCTGTAGCGCAAAGTATAGCGCCGCTCGAATAGTGTCAAATCTGATCACTGGTGCATATGTCTCGCAATAATTTATACCGTAGACTTGCTTGAATCCTTGCACCACTAGCCGTGCTTTAAAACGTTTAACGTAGCCCTGATCGTCCTTCTTAAGTGCATACACGCATCGATTTGTGATAACATTCTGTTCTGTGCACTTCGTCCTTCGCGGTACTAATATCCATACATCATGTTTCTTCAATGATGTCATCTCTTCATGCATAGCAGCTAGCCAGTAGTCTGCGTACTGCTCATCAGCAATAGCCTGCTTGTAGGTCTGTGGTACTTTGATTTCATCTGCAAGAAGCTTGTCTATTGGCTGTGTCACATAGCCCTCATATGCGCCCTGCGCTAGCTTCTGCTTCCTTGCCCTCTTGGATGTCACATGATACACTTGCACATAGTCCTTGTACTTGAATTAGGCCTCCTTTTTCTTATAGGTCGTATATCCGTGTCTTGTACACACTTCGTTGTGGAGTCCAACTCCCCCTGATCTTCGATGTACACTTCGACCGGTTCTAGGTTGGTATCCTGGCTTGTTGCCACTGGATTATCTTCGGCAAACTCAAGACTTCTCATGTCTTTTCGCATTTTGACGAACGGAGGTTCAGGTGGCAGCTGTCTAGCTTCATCACCATAGGCATTGTCGAGAAGTATCTCCATGTACTTCGACTGTATTGTATAGTCCTCTTTGAATCGTATGTTGTCTTGCCTTGCTGTTCCAACAGCACCCGTTCTGATATCCAATGAGACGAATCAGAAGTGGCATGAGTCACTTCTGCCCGCTGTTTCTTGGCAGGAGGAGCCCCGGGTGAACCCATGCTACACGCTGAGTCTCAACTACGACTACACAAACACCTTGGTTCAGCGGAGTGCATAAGCTGACCCCACTTTCACGCCTTATATGAATTGTCGCTGTCGTAATCGACACCATTATCATGTCGTTGTATAGCGGCGGATCCGAGTAATATCTATCGGCTTTAGACTCGCTAGATGTCTCCATGGGGACATCTACCCCCCTCTCTTCCTCCTCATACTGTAGGAGTCGTCGCCGAACAGTGACGATACAGTCTTCTGATCCGCCTTTCGGCAGGCATTAACTTGCTAGATGTAGTCTTTTCATCACTATTATTGTACACGTATGTGAACCAAGAACCAAGACAAGATTGTATTTTTTCCACAGAAACTGTAATTCAGGCAACCTTATGGGATCCCGCCTCTCTTATGCAGCTGTCTTTTCCTTCCGAATCGTCTTGCAACACGACTCATTTTTTGTCGAGTTTTTCTTACTCGGTGCTCTTTGTAGAACGCCGCGGCACAATTTTCACGCAATAAATACGTCGGACCCCCTTCGTATGGAGCAACTCCAGTCATATTTAGATGTTTTGCGTTACACTGCGGCTCATAATTCCTGAAACAAAAGGGAATTTGAGATTTCTCGGCCTACGAGGCCGCTGTTTGGATGTATTTTAAAGAAAGTAGAGAGAGACGAGGTATATGTAATTAATCGCGATTTCAACAACGTTCAATGCGCTTACATACAAGGACCTGTTTAGGCTCTGGCTCATAAATGATGAAACAAAAGCAATACATTTTTTAAGTCAAATAATGAAAGTAATACTTTAGTGATGATCACTATTTATTAACTGAAATTTAGTATATAAGCGCGTCGATCTTGATCTTGGCGGAAGCCCACGTTGGGGGCAAGCCAAAGAGAATCATGACTTTATATACCAAAATTCAGCTAATAAATAGTGATAAATTACATTCATTATTTGACTTAAAAAATGTATTGCTTTTGTTTCATCATTTATGAGCATGAGCCAGTGCCCAAACAGTTCCTTGTATGTAAGCGCATCGAACGTTGTCGAAATTGCTATTAATTACACATACCTCGTCTTTCTCTCTACTTTCTGTACAACATAACAAAACAGTAGCTAAATCGGCCTAGTAGCGGCCGAGAAATCTCATTTTTTTTTGTTTCAGGAATTTATGAGCCGCGGTGTACCGAAGTAACAGTGTACCCTACGGGCTAAAATCATTTCTTGCAGTTGGAAGGTTGCAGGAATGCGATGATTGGCTCGTTTTACCTACCTACAAAATAATGTGATAACCACTATTTTGTGTACTTAAGTACCGTACTAGTATTGCCGAATGAAGCTGCTCTCTTCGCTTCGAACGGTACGCATTGACCGTCAAGTTTTTTCCTCAATCAATCAGCTTTGCCGCTGCATCATGAACGAAAGTGCGGGACCCGTGTCGCGTCGCATCCAGGAGAAGCTGCTGACCGCCTTGGCTCCTCAGCATTTGGAAGTGATAAACGAAAGCTACATGCACAGTGTGCCCAAGGGCTCTGAGACGCACTTTAAAGTAGTAGTCGTAACCGACCAATTTGATGGCAAATCACTTATCCAGCGCCACCGTATGGTAAATACCATAGTGCAGCAGGAGCTGAACGAGGGAGTGCATGCGTTAAGCATCGTCAGCAAGACGCCTGAGCAGTGGAATGCTAGTACCGTTGTCAAACCTTCGCCCACCTGTCTCGGCGGCATGAAATCAGACGAAACGAAGAAGGAATTTCTCGATGGTTTACGTAAACACGCTAGAGCCAGGAGTCAAGCTTCGGACCCAAATACGTGAATACCAATCAGCAAGGCTTTATTCTATGATACTGTCCTCGTAGAACTAACTTGCTTCCATAATCTAACATGACGACGACGATGCATCATGTTTATACGAACAGAAAAAGCAAACCGCCCACAACGAGACCCAATTTTACTTTTTCGACTGTGGATAAGTCTTCCGTGCCCCAAATAAGTGATGATCAATCTCATCTGGGATAGAGACGAAATATATTCGTACTGTTCCTGTGCAACCGCTTCCATATACTGTATTACGGTTTCTTTAACGTCAGCTTCCATTTTTGATTTCGTGATAAAACGCTCACCTAAAGCTGTAATTGGCAAGACCTCGTCCAAGCACGACTGCAACTCGTTGGCTACTACAAGTGCATCTTGTTTGGTTTTCTTTCATAGAAAATTCCCGTTTGAACGACAATTGTGGTGCCCAATTATGATGCACCACACCAAGCGTCTTGGGCACGGACCAGATCGTGACTGAATCCTGTGTTTTGACAAATCTTGCTGGGGCACGTACAAGTCACTAGCCGCTGCTGCTAAATAAATTATGCGGGTTCTTTCCATGGTGCGCTATATACTTTGCCACCAACCGCAACAACAAAAAGTAGTCGTCAACAGACGAAATGGTAGCGTCAACAGGGTATTGGCAGCACGCATGTTCCGATATATAAACACAACATCTACCACCTAATCTTTCGTGGTAAGTTTCTCTACCAGCAGCCGAATGAAAGCCCACAGTGCTACGCTCGTGGTGCTACCTGACGTCACGACTGCCACGCATTTTTCCAATGATGATCTACGGTAGAAAGGCCTCCACCTGTTCATGGCACTGATCAATTCACTTTGGAGCGGATATTTTTCACCTCTGTGCGGCATCGAATGGGACCATTTGGCAATTACCGTAACTTAGATGGAAATTAAAATACCGAATTCGGCCGAATTGTGAAAAATGCCGCAACATGCGCAATATTTGTAGGCACGTCAAGATGAATTACTTGTAGTTCCACACGTGCGTTCACCATTCTTACATTAACATTTTGCTCCTAATACTGAGGATCTCATTAGTTGAAGACGTATTCTCAAGTTAAACAGTCTTAAAAACAAATCTGATCAACCTGTAGGTAATCCTGATCAGCAATCTCAAAAACGTATTAAGGTCACCACGCCGCAAGCTTCTGTAGTTATAACAAACCCAGAACATTATGCAGTAGCTCTAAAATCTAAAAGCACTGAAGCGCCAATATGCGTAGCAAAAAGTCTAAGTGGTTCACAGCTAGGGCTCAAACCCGCGGGGTTTGGTGCGGGTTGAGGTCGACCCGCAGCCCAGCCCGCAGGTTGCGGGCTGGGTTGCGGGCTGTTTGGGTTAGCGTGTTGCACATTGCTGGCCAAGGAAGGACTTCGTCAGAACGCGTGGATTCTCTTTCGGTAGGATATTATCTCCTCAACTGTGAGAGGGTTTACTGACATCCGTCTACACGATTTGGGAAGCTACTCAAAATTTGAGGTGAAAAAAACGCGCGGGTGGCTGAATAATATAAAGGTTATAATAATCATAGATTGAGCTTGTTGTCCAATCTGCGGTTTAGTAATTAAGGCAGTGGGCTCTTGGTAAAATACCTTATGCTGCAAGAAGATTGCGTCTGCTTGCTACGGCATAGAATAATTTACAAATGTTAGTTGCCCAAATGCCACACGCCCATAATCAACCGACCTCTGTACTAAATACCATTCCAGAGGCAATCTTTTCGTCTTTGCTTTTTTTAAAATGTTCCTCGTAGTTACGTTGTCCTTCCTTACTTCAGTACCAGCTGCGCTACATCACTCTTTTTTCTTGTAGTGACAAAGAGGGCGCCGGACCGCCCCCCCCCTTAACTGTGGGTTGTTAAAGTTAAAATTCCATTTTACCTTACTGTGGGTTGTGTGTGGGCTGCGGGCTGGTCTCAGGTCAACCCGCAACCCAAAACGCGCGGGTTGGGTGCGGGTTTGAGCCCTATTCACAGCCACATAACAAGACCAAAGCAGGTTTGGAAGCATTATAATGTATTGACTAACTACTTCAGTTATGGGTCCAGTATCGGCTAGCGACAGACAACTTAATACTTTCTACCGTAGAGACCAAACAGAGACATTATGTCCGTTGAACTTAAGTTTTCACACCCAGAGAACGAGTATGCATCACATCTTCTGGGAGTGTCTCACTGCAAAACAAGTATGGTTGAAATGGCTGGGTCACTGGGTCGGAGAGGAACTTTCTGAAGCAGCTTTAGACACGTATAAATCGGATATTGTCACCCGCTCGGTAGCGACAACCGGTTAGACTTGGTGTCGGCATTGGACCACATATATCACTATGAACCTTTTCAAGAGGAACTTTTGCACGTTCAACGATTTTATCTAGATTAAATGGTTGACGATGTGACTTTGCTAGTGAACATGAAGAACATGTAATATCTAGTTGCGATCCTACTCCATCGAGTTCACGATCGATGATCGCTTCATTCTTAGGCAAAGCCTGTAATATACGAAAGTTAGGATGGCCCATTCGTTTATGTAAACGTAAAATGGCTGACGTACCATGAAGGGTGATCAGAGCCGTCGGATTACTGGTGGATGTCGACTTCGGTCATGCCATGAATTGGTACAAGTCGGCATGCGTAGCAATTTTGGCCTTCACGCTAAAATGTTGGCTCGTATTAATCGCGCATTTCATGCGATTAAAAGAAAAGCGAAAGTCTTCCTTCACAGCCGCAGGCACCGAAAACAAATTAAACTTGATTTCGGGCGCGTAGAGGGCGCTGTGCAGCGTGAGCGTCTGCGGTCGTGTCTTGGCGTCAATGACCTTGAGGGAGATATGCAAGGATCGGGATTTG
Source organism: Sclerospora graminicola (assembly GCA_001887855.2). Lineage (NCBI taxonomy): Eukaryota > Oomycota > Peronosporomycetes > Peronosporales > Peronosporaceae > Sclerospora > Sclerospora graminicola. The sequence goes on along the minus strand of MIQA02004219.1, from coordinate 11,665 downwards.
GTTCTTCCCACCCACAGTGATCCAGGCTGTGTAAGGCGTTGTGGTAAAGCGATCAGGAAATATTGAGAACGAAGTGGACCACACATGGCCGTTGACTGGTGACGATGGAATACCCATCAACATATGACGGTTGATGGGTGGGAAAAGGCTGATCACAGTAATGTTGAAATGATGGCGGACAACGGGTATTCACGATGTGAAGAAATCAGCCAAGTACTGTCATTACGCCCAGTCCCAGACACTGATGGAACAATGGAGATCACGATCAAGATCGTTATCACAATTACTAAGTGGAGTTCCCGTGGATGTAAAACGAGGTGAGCAACTGTTGACATGACGTGTCAAGGACAGCCGTCTAGCCGATCTATGAATGGTATAGTGGTTGAAGTTGGTCATGACACGAAGTTACGGCCTGATCGGCTGATTATGCCCGAGCAATGAAGATTAGATGTGGAATGAAGTCGGGCATGTGGAGTGACAGGTTGTGTGAGTGATGATAACCTATGGGTTTGTTCGAGGATGACGTGGTAAGGCTTGATCAGGCCTGATCAGCCGAGATCTTATATGGTTGCCCCGACAGGGTATGAAGGTCGGAAGTATGGCTGAGCAGATGAATAAAATCGTTGCGATGGTGACTCAGAGGGTTCCCGAGGTGATCAAGGGCTGATCGCCCTGATCACTGCCTGAACACTCGGCTGATCGCTATGCCGATCGTGATCTGGGCTGATCAGCCTCAAACCGGCGTTTAAATGCGAAGGCAAGGGGAGTTCTCGGTTAAGTCGGGCTGGATACGAAGTGGACAAGTGTTAGAAGAGCAGATCTCAAGTGGTTTCAAGGTCGTTTATCGAAGATCGGGATGGGTTGAAGATCTTTCTAGGAGTCGGGTCGTGATCAGGGCAGAAGTGGTACAGATCAGCTTGAAGGTGCAGCCAGGATGGGCAAGGTGGTGCTACGCAACCGTGCGACGAAGTAAATAGGTTCGAAGTATAAGTCAGGCATGAGTTGGTGTACGGTACACAGGTATAGGACATTGCATATATAATAACAGGTTTTGATTTTCCCCCTAAGCAAAGAGTCGCTCCGCCACGTGTTGCGGTCATTGGGAGCACAGGGTTGATTAGTCCCCTCTTGCTCAACTAATTCCCGGTTAAGACGCGCTTAGACGCATTTTGGCTTACCGGAAGACCCCCGACGGGTTTGTTTAGGTGATCGAACCTCACCCTCAACGCACACGTGTTTGGAACACGTCAATAATATTGGAAAAGGTTTTGTGGAGATAACGTTTGTGGATTACTGTGGAAGATCGTGGTTTGATCGCGTTTTCTTGGTTTCTTATTATCTCTCTCTCATTGGCTGGCCTGATCAGACGAACTTTCCTGATCAGTGCCTAGATACTGATTAAGTATCGACCCCAACCCGTTCTCCGGTGAAGATTTCCACCCGAGGACACCCCCCGTCTCGAGAAGGTCATCCCCTCCGACCTGATCAAGATCATCGTTTTCGTCACCGAGTCCACCTAAGTGAGTGTAACCACCCCCGATCAACGGGTACACAAGGTGAGATGAAGATAAACATAGATCCTGACGCGCATGAAGACCGGCCAGATGACCGGGAGGATCAGATCAGTCACCACAATGGTGATTCATCTGATTCTGATGCTGATCAGGATCGACGGAGTACCCCCTCCGATAGTTGGTCGTCCGGGCCAGTGGGTATCCGGATTCCACCCAAGACTTCGGTCATGGATTTGGAAATCGGCTCCACCACAATGGTGCGCGTGCCCGGATCACTTGGTGACTCAGGATATCACCGTGATTCCTTTGATGATGAAAAAGATGTGAAAATCAAAGTGGAGGAAACTTTTTCGGGTGTATTGGAGGAAGGCGTATCGCCTCCGATGCTGTCCATATCTAAAGGAAGCGATGGTCGACCTGGTCTGGTGGAGTGCCAGGTCGAAATTAAAGATGAAACAACTCCCCACATGGCCCCGATCGGGGCCGATCTGGGTTATAGTAAAGTTGACTATAACCCAGGAAAGGATCGAGGTGTTAACCTTGATCCTATGCATAAGAAGAAAATGGAAAAAGACAGAAAAAACATGGGGGCGGATCATTGCGATCCACCTAAAAAATATGTGAAACCTAAACCGAAGATCTTCGAGGAAGACGAAGAGAAGATCGAACCAGCCGAGAAGACCACTGTCCAAGATGTGGAACGACTGTTCTATCTTCGAGAGTTTCACAAGTTCCTGGCTACCAACCGAGTGATGAAGATCATTAAACCTAAGATCATCGGGAAGCTTGAAGGTCGAGCGACCAGGCCGGTGATCACAGGCAGTCAACTTGATCTGATCAGGAACCTCTTGGCGCAGATCGACGAAGTTGGCTTCACTACTGGTGCTTTCGATGCGAATATGCTGTTCGATCTGGACCAAGGAACGATCAGAGAAGCCATGACAACTCTGTATGATCACCTCGCCTCGTTACTAGGGGCGAACCCCGTGGTCCAGTCGCCGATCGCGGATCCTTCACACCGATCACAGTTGGTCGAATATCCTATGGATATTGAGTCGACATATCAAATCACAATCCGGAGCGGCCTCCACCGACTCCTCGGTTGGGATAACACGTATGACGTTGGGCCCGAAAGGAATTAAGCAGATCGATCCCAAGATCGAGTCGCAGAACAGGAAGAGGAAGCCTGAACCTGGTCGAGTCGGATCGGACGATAGTTTTGAAGATGCTCAAGAAGTTCCACAGAACAATCCGACTCCCAGCAGTGACCCTACCAACATGCCGGAGGTCCCAGAGCAAATGAGAACCATGTTCGCGACTATGATGAACCGATTTGCGAGTGAACAATATGGATTACCTCAGTACACACCTGGGCAAGGACAACCATGGCGATCAGCATCAAACATGAATCAATCCGCTGAGAAACCGGTCAAGAAACCCGTGGACGTGGATATGGAATCAGTCCGATCAGCCGGAATTGTTCGATCGATATGCCAGGCCGGTCACCAAGATCGATTTCACAGATCACCCCCACGTAGTGATGTGGACATGGAGTCAGAAGGCGAGATCAGTCAGCATTTCGATCCGGATGATCTGGACATTGAGATGCCTCGTAGGGCGAATATGGCCTCCGCGCAGGCATTTGACAGTGAATCCGGAACGATCACCCGAGTGCGAATGTCTGCGATCTCGGAATTGAAAGATTTCACCGGCAAGGATATGGATGATGATCAGGCCAGAGCTTGGTTAAGTCGGACTAAGTCAGCTTTTCTGAGGGACAAGACACCGGAAGGTGAAAGATGCCTGATCTTCGCTGATCTAATGAAAGGTCCGACCAAGAACTGGCTTAAACAGCTGAGTCGAGAAGTGCGTTTGAAGTGGCCTCGTTTGTGTGAAGAGTTTGAAGAACAATATTGCAATTCGGGGGTGTCTGTCGCTAGACAGTACTACCACATGAAGAAAAGATCCGACGAGACGCCGATCGAGTACTTACATCGGCTGAATGTTGCTGGTCTACGCGCGAAAATGCCGATCAAGGACCCACGACACCCGGATATAGCCCGCGAGCATGTCGAACACTTCATTGGTACTCTGGATAATCGCGATCTGGCTGATCAGCTAACCCTGCTCCGTATAAAGGACTCAGAGCAACTGGAACTGACTCTGAGGACGCTGCAGCGAGCCAAAAGTCGACAGCCCAAGGTCGAGGTAGGATCGAACCGGTACCGGTCAAAGCCACACCCTGATCAGGGCAAGATACCGGCAGCACGACCAGCCCGAGCAATTCGGATGATCACGAAGGAATCAGACAGTTCAGGTTCGGAAGAGGAAAGTAGTCAGTCAAGTCTGAGCTCGGACGAGGATCAGTATCGTCATATTTTTACGACGGAACCAGTGTATCGCCCGAATCATCGGTTAATGGCATGAATGGACGGAAACCTGGTGGGATTCAACCTGATCAGGACCGATCTCGTAAGAAATGAGTGCATTGTGGGTCGACCAAACATGGAGATCGTGATTGTTGGAAAAGAATTACGTGTGGAAAATGTGATCGTAAAGGTCACCCTTCTGATCATTGTTTTTTCGTATGCAAGACCTGTGGGAAGCTTCATGACGCCGGTGCCTGCCCTATTGAAGAATTTTTTAATCTGATGCGCAAGTGGTATGTGCCGACTAAACATGCTGGTATGCTTCCACCAGATGTTGAGAAGATGTTAAACTAGATCGCTCGCCAGGTTGGAATCTGGTTCGAGCCGAGCGATCTACGTTCTGCATTTATGCATATGTCGGTAGCGGAGATAAGTTTGAAGAAAAGAAGATAACCGACAATACATGTTCTAATTCAAATTGCAGCGAACGATGTCCGATCTACAGTCTCATAGTGGATGAATATTCCCGATCGGACGTGACATGGAGTTGGATCTACTGCCCGGTGAATCCCGAGGATACTGGAAGTATCACTCTCCCGACAAGTGGCTTAAACAGGCTAAAGCTAATGGAAAGATCACTAATGAAAAAGCTACTATTTTATTTGACTCTGGGGCAGAAGTCTCGATCATCGACTCCGCCTTTGCTCGTAAGGTGGGATGTCGTATAGACAGTACCCAGAGGCAGGAATGCGTTGGGATCGGCGAGAGTTCATATATGACGGAAGGACGATCACGTGTTAAGATCACCTTGGCAGGATCCCTGGTCTACTATTTTAACGCTTGGGTGGGCCGGTTAGCCGGTCAAGACGCGATACTGAGGATGGATTTTATGGTACCAGCCGGTATACGACTTGATCTATCTCATGGAACCCTGACTCTGCCGGATGAAGTGCAGATTCAGTTATCCGGCCGACGACCTTTATATGGTACTCATGTACGGATGTTAAAAATGGGTCAGTACGAGAACATCGGGGTGTCCCGATCAGTCGATGTCATGATTCGGCCGAGTGATCGGCAACAGAAATTGTGGCTAACCCGTGGTGAACGATGGGTACCAACGTTCGTTAAAGGTATCGGCAGATCAAGCTACATCAGGGTCACGAATATATCCGATCAGCCGCTGATCGTCCACGAAGACATGATCTTAGGGATGTGGTTACCCGAAGGGAAAGTACCTCGACAGATCGGATATGTCTCAGTGGGATCACGAAGATACATTGAATGGCAGAATCTGGCTGATCAAGCCACCACGGATCTGATCAGTGACGAAGACTTAGCGGATGAAGATACCTCACCTATGGTCGAGAAGCCGGAATATCCTACGCCGACCAAGCTGCTGATCAGGAGACCACCGATCGAAGCGACAGGGGAAAACCGGGTCAAAGAAGGTCCACAGATATTGAGTATTATTAGGCCCGGCTCACCGAAAACAACGGACCCAGAAAGCGGAAATGACAGTGAGGAGTTCAAGAACGATCATGAGAAGGAAAAGGAGGATGAATCTGCCGAAGTCATTACGGAGGAAGGTGAACCCGAAGTAGACCATCAGTCGAGTGACTTACAAGGAGCGACTCAAGATGACACCGATCAGAAAAAGGCAGATCAGGTGGACGAACAAGTGTGTATACATGAAGGTGGTGATCAGTACATTGAAGGTATCGAGAAGCAGATGGCCGTTTTACCGGAAGTATCGCCCAATATGCCAGAAGTCACCATGGAAGATCTACAGGTCGGTGATCCCGAAGTGAACACTCCCGAGCAGATCGATCAGCTAAAGAAGATCATCTGGAAAAGGCGTCACTTACTGATGGGGAAAGGTAACGCCCTACCCCCAGCCGCATTCGGAGCTGTTTGTGATATAGACGTGGGAAATGCGAGGCCGATCGCTCAGCGTTGTCGTAAAGTTGCACTCTCAGATCGTTACAAGTTCGTGAGAAGTTAGCACCTCAATACCGGGAAAAGTTATCCGATTTGATCAAGGGTTTGCTGAGTACAAAGATCATCCGACCATCAACATCGCAGTGGGCATCACCGATCGTGATTGTGATTAAGAAGAATGGGGTTGATATTCGATTGTGTATCGACTACAGAATGGTGAATCGCCTCACGAAGTTGATGGTCTACCCGATGCCCTTGATCAATGACCTATTAGAAGATCTGGATAAAGTTTTATGGTTTTGTTCGCTGGATATGGCTAGTGGTTTCTGGGTGGTTTCGATGACTGATCGCGCTCGAGAGATCTCGGCTTTCGTTACACCTTTTGGACTTTTTGAATGGAATCGGATGCCGTTTGGATTAAAGAATGCCCCACAGATCTATCAGAGGCTGATCGACAATGCTCTCTATGGGTATTTCCAGATCAGTGCTGATCGGGAAGCCACTGATCTACATGATGTGTTTACGGAAGGTGAACCAGACCAAGATCAGGGCCGATCAGTGTTGGGAAGGCGATCATACATAGATGACATCTTGGTCACAGCAACATCCTGGGACATGCTATGCGATAAGGTCGAACGATTCCTGAACACCTGCGAGCGCTGGAATTTGTCGATCAGTGTGGTCAAGAGTTTCTGGGGTCAGCCCAAGGTCGCTTTACCTCGGCCATAACGTGTCGATCCAAGGTTTGGAAGCAAACCCGAAAGATCTGGCCGCCATCAGCAACTTACCTTTTTCCCCAATCACTGAAGGCTATGCAATCCTTCCTCGGATCTCTGAATTATTATAGCAGATTTATCGAAGACTTCTCGATTTACGCCGCTATAGTATATGAACTGAAGGTAGTGGATTATCATGGGCTACGAGAACGTGATCGGGTAGGAAGATCACCGATTGAGGCTGATCGCGACGTTGAAGTTACTGAAATGGATCTCAAGACCAGATCACTGATCGATCGAACTGATCCAGGGTCAGAGGACCATATGAAGCGAGCTATGATAGCCTTCAGTATGTTGAAGGCGAAGATGATCTCGACGCCGATACTGAAACACTTCGATCCGGAGAAGATTACCGTGGTAGTTCTATACGCCAGTAAATGGGCAATATCAGCCGCACTGGTCCGAGATCACGGCGGAGTTTATTGCCCGGTGACATTCACAAGCCGAACATTAAAACCAGACGAAGTTAGCTATGGTATTGTGGATAAGGAATTGCTAGCATTATTACGTGTATTGGATGTTTGCTACTCTATGCTGGTAACTAGATCAATTAAGGTATTATCCAGGCGATCTAGTTTGGCGTGGTTACTGTCCGCGAGTGGTTTAGATGGAAGACTGGGGCGATGGGCAGCGGTGTTATCTCAGTGGACTTTGGAGATCATTAAGTGCACCAAGGGCGAAGAAGAAATTCTTGGAACACTGGCAGCCAGCATCACGCCCCGATCAGAAGTCGATGAAGCCCTGATCGAGGTCGCTCCTCGGAAGCAACCACGTGAATCGATCACTATACCCTCACCGATCGTCGGCTCGGAGGAAAATCTGATCGTTGTAAGTTTCGACGGATCAGCGAGTGTGAAGAAAGGCGTGGGGGCGTATAGCGCACTGTTATGGAAACTGCCAGAATGGACTGTTATATCGGCCGGTTCAGATTATACTCCAGGTATCACGGTCAATGAGGCCGAATATCGTGGTCTGCTGCTAGGTTTGGATCTCTTGCAAGAGCCAATGATCGGAAGAGTAATCATATGCGGAGATTGAAACCTGGTAATTCGGCAGATCACTGGAGAGATCGATTGTAAAGCACCGCGTTTGAAGTTGTTGAACGATCGCGTTATGAAAGCTTTACGTGGATGGCCAAGGCATGATCTTTTCCATGTGAAACGTGATTGGAATCGGAGCGCAGATCACCTAGCCACTATGGCCATGCGTGATCAGACCGGATCAATAGTTACTGATCAAGCATTGCTGGAAGAACTGGTGGAGATCAATAGGCTACCAGAACTGATCCGAGTGGAAGATGAAGAGGAAGCAGCCCAGATCTCGATCATGACGAGATCACGAGCCAGATCACCACCTAACAGATTACTCTCTCGAGAAAGCCTAACAGAAGAAATAGTACAGGAGATGCGGATCGAAAGAATTCTCAAGGCACAAGACGAGGAAAAAGGATCGTTGATTTGAAGCGTTTCTAAAGGGTGATCTGGAGAAGCTGAGCCAAGGTGAAGCAAAAGATTGTGCCAAGATCGCGTCCAACTACGAGATCGACGAAAATGATCTATTGTTTTACTATGTTCAAGCTGATCAGGCCGATGCAGATCTGGACCGATCGGCAAGGCTCGTGATCCCGGAGACTTTACAAGCTGATATCTTACACCATTATCACGTCAGTTTGGAGGGTGGCCACCAGGGCGTAGGTCGAACGTATCACAGGATTCGCAAAAATTTTCATTGGAGAGGCTTATATCGAAGTATACAAAAGTTTGTCGGGACATGTACGGATTGCGAAACTGGAAAAGGTATGCCAAACATCCGGGGTAGATCACCTGGAAATGTCCAGGCGACCTACCCTTTCCAAGTGATAGCGATGGATCACATACCGTCCCTGCCAAAATCGTTCAAGGGCAATACAGAGTTGCTGATCTGGACTGATCTGTTCACGGGATTGGTGATCGCGAAAGCGGGATCTATTCGAACAGCCCAACAAGTCGCTTGCAGTTATGAAGAATGTGTTTTTCGACGGTTTGGAGCCAGTGAAGTGATCAGGCATGATCGCGAACCAGGTTTCATGGCCGAAGTTTTCCGATCATTTAATCAGATTTTTGGCCAGAAACAGAGCGCGACCATGGCATATCGTCCGCAGGCGAATGGTAAGGCCGAGCGTATGGTACAGACGCTAACTAGGGCTATCAAGATGTATGTCGCGGACTCCGCTCAACAAGATTGGGATGAATATGCGGAGAGACTGGTGTTTGCGTTGAATTCCTCTTTCGATCGGATCAGGGGGGATACTCCATTCTACCTGGCGTATGGTTGGGACCCCCGATCTACTATCGAGTCGGTGATCCCTGTTGGATGCACTCGAGGTCGAGATCGCGAAGCTCGTCGATGGCGTATGGGACTCCAACGTCACTACCAACATGCGCGGGAGCAGGTCAACGAACGATTGCGGAGGGCCATCCAAGAAAGAGCTGATCGGAACAATGATCAGGCCGATTCGCATAATATCGAGCCGGGATCAAGGTTTGGCTTTACTTGGATCGCGTGAAAGAAGGATATGCCAAGAAGTTAGCACATCTGTGGCATGGACCGTTCCGTATAGCCGAACTGATCGGTGATCATGCCGCCCGGTTGATTACTGCTGGTACTGATTACGGAAATTTCCCGATCGTCCATTTGTCGAAGCTGAAACTGGTTCGGGAATACCCTGATCGGCCCAAAACCAGGCTGTCATGCGATGATCAGCCAAGGTTTGACTTCGACGAAGCTCTCTTGCCCGAGGACAGTTGGGAAAGAACGTTGGACCAGAACGAATTTGAAGTGGAGAAGGTTTTGGATACCCGATCAGGCAAGAGGACCCGATTTGGCCGAACCCATCGTGATTACTGGGTTCGATGGAAGGGTTATGATGATCCCGAGTGGGTAGATGGACGTGATCTGAACTGTGGAGCCCTATTAAGGGAATTTGAACGCGATCGGGTGAGACAAAATCGATTTGGAGTGATGCAAACCCACGAAGAGGGCAACCAGGAATCTCAATAGCCTGGGTTGACACATTGTGACTGACCAGTCAAATGTAACGATCGGGCAAGTGGAGATCAGGGTGGTTGAGCTGGTTTGAAGTAAACGGATATATATATACATATAACGCACAAGAACTATATTTGCATACATATGAGCGACCGACATACGAGATGGAGACAATAGTGGGACCTGAACAGGAAGTGTGGATATGGAACGTGAAATTATCAAGAACTGTCGTGATATATTAGTGATTATGGAAAACGAAACGAAAGCTGGTTGTCACGACGATCACAGGCCATACTTCGTGCGCAGGCGGGAAACCGCGAACCCTGGATGGTCCATGGGGCTTGATCGGAACTGGTTCCGCCAAGGCTCCTGCTGATCGGTCCAGATCAGGCAATCACGCAACGTGGCGACCGGAGTTGGATGCCCATAACCGGGATACCACTCCCCGCCGTCAGCCTGGAGTCCTCGCGATCCCGCTCGACGAACAGGTAAATGCAGCACGCCAGGAAACAGGAAAACGTCCAGATCACACTCGCCGCGCTGAATCCCGTTGACAATATGATCGCAGATCGCGGCCCAGGCAGCCCGGCTTTGGTGCGTCGACGCTTGCGAGCATGATGGTAATGCTCGATCCACGCGTCCTTGCGCATCGCCGCCGTGATCGGGAAATGGTGGGTCGCCTCCCATATCGCTTGAATGTGTTCCTGGTAATACAGGGCCAAACGTCCCTGCAGCTCAACAAACCAAGGGTGATCGGGAAACGCCAGCCCAGGCATAGGTGTCAGGAGGACATCCCAAGGTGCTGAATCGATCAGAAGCTCAATAGCGCCTCTGGTCAGCACCCTCGGTTGCCACTGCTTGTCTTTGGGCGCCGGCGATCTTGTCGGAAAGATCCAGCCTGGCGGGCGGGACCACAAGCGAGGGACGAGCTTGTGCCTCACAGCAAGAACCTGAGGCGTCAGATCCCATACCTGATCAGCACTCCAAGGTTTCCGTGTTGCCATGTGAGCAGAAGTCGGCTTGCCATCCATGACGACGCACAAACCCATGAACCTTTGGTTCGGATTAAAACTGTAATCGTCCTGCTCGATCGACGATCGTTTCGCCGGGAAGAAAACGCCCGTGAAATTGAGCGGCGGGGCGATCATTGCCCTATTGGCCGCTGGATGAACGTTGGGATCAGCCGGAGCCGGTTGTTCCTCCTCAAGATCATCGTCATCCTCGTCATCTGACTCAAGCAAAGTAACGGCCTGGGCCAGCGAACTTACGCCGGAAAGGGTTGGCGCTGGAGTGCGGCGATCAGTACTACGCGATCGGGCCAGAACGGACAATGTCCTCTCGTCCAGATCAGTCGACTCATCGTCCGAGTCAACCATGAGACGAGAGCGCTTGGCGGGAGACATCTTCTTTGACGAGCTGGTCCGCTTGCGCTTCTCAGAACTCAAGACCGAAGGCGCTGATCTCGAAGTCGCTGGTAAACGAGATTGAGTAGACGCAGAAGCCGCTGCAGTGCTGATCACGGGCTGATCAGCACTAGGGGCCGGCAAGGAAGCGACGGAAGACGCTGGTGATGGCGGGGCAGACTCGGAAGATTGTGGTGGTGTTCCAGACGGAGTGAAGGAGCTGATCAGCTCAGGAAGCCGTTGTAAGGCCGTCCGAACTGACCCCGAACCGGTGTTCGGTTTGGCCCACCTCTCCATAGTCTGCACCGCGAGGGTTCTCAAGTCGGCATTATGCTGGAGCCAGGCGCGATCATCGAGCTCTAGGGTTTCAAGTTTAACCCGAGCAAGATTAAGCTCGCGCCGGCAATCTTCAGCTGCCTTCCGACTCTCGCATAACCTTTTCTGTATGTCGGCGCGGCCGATGCGAGAATCGAAAAGTTGCTTGACCAGGAGCTGGACCTGCTCATCCGAGTAGCGAACCTCGACTTCCCGACGCTCTACGTCCTCGGCAGTGCAGATCTTGTCGCGAAGCAGCTGATCACGGTCAAGACGGTGATCATCGAGCCGTTGTAGATGATCCACCATCTCGACCATCGAGT
>MIQA02004212.1:0-26283 GCA_001887855.2 Sclerospora graminicola | reverse complement strand
ACTGAGCTATACGACCCCCACTTGCATCACATAACACACATCCAAAAACAAATTACGCACACTTACGAACAAAACAGAAGTGCCAAACGCACGCTAACTCAATTACGAGCCAGCAAGATACATCCTGCACAAACTCGAGCCTCATTACTTCGTCTTTATTCGTTTCCAGATGCCTCATCGTCGGAACAAGACCGACAAGCGATGTAGCTAGCAGTTTCAGAGCTAAGAAACTGTTCAAAAAAGCACGAACAATATTAAACGAAACGAGAACGATTTGCCACAAACACAAGAAAAGCAGCAGATTGGTCATACAGGGGCTCGAACCCTGGACCGCAGCGTTATAGCACTGTGCTCTACCGACTGAGCTATACGACCCCCACTTGAATCACATACCACACCTCCAAAAACAAATTACGCACACTAACGAACAAAACAGAAGTGCCAAACGCACGCTAACTCAATTACGAGCCAGCAAGATACATCCTGCAAAAACTCGAGCCTCATTACTTCGTCTTTATTCGTTTCCAGCTCATCGTCGGAACAAGACCGACAAGCGATGTAGCTAGCAGTTTCAGAGCTAAGAAACTGTTCAAATAAGCACGAACAATATTAAACGAAACGAGAACGATTTGCCACAAACACAAGAAAAGCAGCAAATTGGTCATACAGGGGCTCGAACCCTGGACCGCAGCGTTATTAGCACTGTCCTCTACCGACTGAGCTATACGACCCCCACTTGCGTCACATACCACACCTCCAAAAACAAATTACGCACACTTACGAACAAAACAGAAGTGCCAAACGCACGCTAACTCAATGACGAGCCAGCAAGATACATCCTGCAAAAACTCGAGCCTCATTACTTCGTCTTTATTCGTTTCCAGATGCCTCATCGTCTAAACAAGACCGAAAAGCGATGTAGCTAGCAGTGTCAGAGCTAAGAAAGCGTTCAAATAAGCCCAAACAAAATTAAACGAACCGAGAACGATTTGCCACAAACACAAGAAAAGCAGCAAATTGGTCATACAGGGGCTCGAACCCTGGACCGCAGCGTTATTAGCACTGTCCTCTACCGACTGACCCCACTTGCGTCACATACCACACCTCCAAAAACAAATTAAGCACACTTACAAACAAAACGGAAGTGCCAAACGCACGCTAACTCAATTACGAGCCAGCAAGATACATCCTGCAAAAACTCGAGCCTCATTACTTCGTCTTTATTCGTTTCCAGATGCCTCATCGTCGGAACAAGACCGACAAGCGATGTAGCTAGCAGTTTCAGAGCTAAGAAACTGTTCAAATAAGCACGAACAATATTAAACGAAACGAGAACGATTTGCCACAAACACAAGAAAAGCAGCAAATTGGTCATACAGGGGCTCGAAGCCTGGACCGCAGCGTTATTAGCACTGTCCTCTACCGACTGAGCTATACGACCCCCACTTGCATCACATACCACACCTCCAAAAACAAATTACGCACACTTACGAACAAAACAGAAGTGCCAAACGCACGCTAACTCAATTACGAGCCAGCAAGATACATCCTGAAAAAAAAACTCGAGCCTCATTACTTCGTCTTTATTCGTTTCCAGATGCCTCATCGTCGGAACAAGACCGACAAGCGATGTAGCTAGCAGTTTCAGAGCTAAGAAACTGTTCAAATAAGCACGAACAATATTAAACGAAACGAGAACGATTTGCCACAAACACAAGAAAAGCAGCAAATTGGTCATACAGGGGCTCGAACCCTGGACCGCAGCGTTATTAGCACTGTGCTCTACCGACTGAGCTATACGACCCCCACTTGCATCACATACCACACCTCCAAAAACAAATTACGCACACTTACGAACAAAACAGAAGTGCCAAACGCACGCTAACTCAATTACGAGCCAGCAAGATACATCCTGCAAAAACTCGAGCCTTATTCGTTTCCAGATGCCTCATCGTCGGAACAAGACCAACAAGCGATGTAGCTAGCAGTGTCAGAGCTAAGAAAGCGTTCAAATAAGCCCAATAAAAATTAAACGAACCGAGAACGATTTGCCACAAACACAAGAAAAGCAGCAAATTGGTCATACAGGGGCTCGAACCCTGGACCGCAGCGTTATTAGCACTGTGCTCTACCGACTGAGCTATACGACCCCCACTTGCATCACATACCACACCTCCAAAAACAAATTACGCACACTTACGAACAAAACAGAAGTGCCAAACGCACGCTAACTCAATTACGAGCCAGCGAGATACATCCTGCAAAAACTCGAGCCTCATTACTTCGTCTTTATTCGTTTCCAGATGCCTCATCGTCGGAACAAGACCGACAAGCGATGTAGCTAGCAGTTTCAGAGCTAAGAAACTGTTCAAATAAGCACGAGCAATATTAAACGAAACGAGAACGATTTGCCACAAACACAAGAAAAGCAGCAAATTGGTCATCCAGGCGCTCGAACCCTGGACCGCAGCGTTATTAGCACTGTGCTCTACCGACCGAGCTACACGACCCGGGGCCCATCCTGGTGCAGTGGTTAAGCACCAATTCGATAACCCAAAGGTCTCTGGTTCAAACCCCTCACGGACCAGACTCCATACTACCAATGGGCCCCTGGTAGTATTGAGCCCAGAAAAAATATCCTGTGGAAAGCGAGTGACGGACGAATTAACGAACAAACCGAACTTGGAGAAGTACAGTCGGCTTAAAGCGAAATAATTACCGACGAAATAGCATAATCCCAAAAGGAACGAATAATAATAAAAAAGGAAAAATAAGAAAAAAGCTTCAGCTAAAAAGTAGCTCTGTAGGAACTTAGCCATAGCCGAGAAGGTATAGGTTGTGTAAACGTAAATACAAAGTCGACTTTCAACTGAGCTAATGGGCATTCATGAAATTCCTAACGCTCACCGAAAACTTATTACTTCATCAAAAGAACCCCAGACGGTATAGTATATATGTACACTACACATATTTATAGTATAGTCAGTATTCAAGCTAGCTAGATTGAGTAGTCACTCTGTCTTATTCTAGTAATATAGACAACTTTCAATTTCAACTGAGCTACTGGGCGTCCAAAATTCCAAGGCAAAAATCTGGTACTTGATTGAAACTTTTACCTACTGTACATCTGTATATTACACATATTTTTTATTATTATTTTATGCTAGGTAGATTGAGTAGTCCCTCCGTCTAATTCTAGTAATATAGACAACTTTCAACTGAGCTATACGACCCAAGGGCCCACCCCGGTGCTGTGGTTAAGCACCAATTCGATAACCCAAAGGTCGCTGGTTCAAACCCCACACGGACCAGACTTCATACTACCAACGGGCCCCTGGTAGTATTGAGCTCCTGACCTCCCAGAAAAAATATCCTGTGGAAAGCGATTGACGGACGAATTAACGAACAAACCGGACTTGGAGAAGAACAGTCGGCTCCAAGCGAAATAATTACCGACGAAACAGCATAATCCCAAAAGGAACATATAAAAATAAAAATAGGAAAAAAAATAAGAAAAAAGCTTTCAGCTAAAAAGTAGCTCTGTAGGAACTTAGCCATAACCGAGAAGGTATAGGTTGTGTAAAAAAAAATACAAAGCCGACTTTCAACTGAGCTATACGACCCCCACTTGCGTCACATACCACACCTCCAAAAACAAATTACGCACACTTACGAACAAAACAGAAGTGCCAAACGCACGCTAACTCAATTACGAGCGAGCAAGATACATCCTGCAAAAACTCGAGCCTCATTACTTCGTCTTTATTCGTAAGCGCCCGATTGGTATCATATAGGGAGATCAACTCGGGAATTTCCAGATGCCTCATCGTCGGAACAAGACCGACAAGCGATGTAGCTAGCAGTTTCAGAGCTAAGAAACTGTTCAAATAAGCACGAACAATATTAAACGAACCGAGAACGATTTGCCACAAACACAAGAAAAGCAGCAAATTGGTCATACAGGGGCTCGAACCCGGACCGCAGCGTTATTAGCACTGTGCTCTACCGACTGAGCTATACGACCCCCACTTGCATCACATACCACACCTCCAAAAACAAATTACGCACACTTACGAACAAAACAGAAGTGCCAAACGCACGCTAACTCAATTACGAGCCAGCAAGATACATCCTGCAAAAACTCGAGCCTCAACTTCTCTTTATATTCGTATTCCCAGATGCCTCATCGTCGAACAAGGAACCGACAGCGACTGTATGCTAGCAGTTTCAAATCTAAGAAAAACTGTTCTCAAATAAAGCACAACATTATTAAACGAAACTGAGAACAATTTTCTCAACACATAAAAAGGCAGCAAATTGTCATAATTTCATCTCACCTGATCCATCGGTATTCGATGGTTAGACTCGTGCAGGTGACCTAGGAGAAGGAACTGTCCGAATCAGGCAGGTTACTTTTTTGAGGGGGGGGGTGAAAACCTCACCGGAGAACGAATTAGGGGTGATACTATGTGCAAGTAACGCAAAAGGCCGGGTCGGGATACTTCAACCGACCGGACCAGCCAATAAACAGGAAATATCCAAGAAACCAGAAAACCCACGATATAACCACGATTTAGCCACAGTAAAACCAAAACATTATCTCCACAAAACCTTTTCAATCAATTAAACGTGTTACAAACACGTGGGTGTGAGGGTTAAAACCTAAAACAATCCCGTCGGGGGACTTCCGGCAAGCCAAAAGGTGTCAATACGCGTCTAAACCGGAAAATAGTTGAGCTCAGAGGCCTAGTTAACCCTGTGCTCCCAATGACCGCAACACCTGGCCGAGCGACTCTTTGGTTAGGGGGTAAAGTAAACCTATTATTATATATGCAATATCTACTACCTGACGTACCGTACACCAACCTATGTGACCCACCTCATACTTCAATCTTGATCATCTTGTCACAAAGTTGTCTTGATACCACCATAAAACCAATCTTCAACGCTTCTTCAACCTGATCTGTACCACTTTAGACCGATCTTCGGCTGATCTCAACCCGATTCCTTGCCAATCTTCAACCAACCCGATCTTCAAGTATCAGCTCGAAACCAACTCAGGGTCGGCTTCTTGGGGTGTTGTGCATCTGATTCAACACTGATCTTGGCTGGACTCCTTCTTTCTTAGCACCTAGAACCTGATTCGGGGCCGATCCAGGCCGAACCAGGATCGGCTCGGGAACCAGGTCGAACCAGCCCCAGATCATCTCGAACCGCCTCGAACCACCTCAGAGTCAACCAGACATCGACATCTTCGGCTCGCTCAACTCTGCCCTCGACCTCCATTATTTGCTAAACCCACAATGTTGAACTGAATCGGTATTCCTCCCAAGATCGGACTCGATACGATCTTTTAGTGCTGATTCAGAAAAGGTTCGTTGATCCCTGCCACTTGTTTGAGCTGATAAAGCTTATCATTTCACACTTAGGGCCCCATCATATACTTGGACTTCATATTCTAGGGATGGTTCAATCATTCAGTCGGTCAGCCGAGGTTTCAATACCGCATCACTTGAACCACTTGGATCAGCATTAATCTGCTCCAATAATCAGGTTCTGTCACACCTGATACATCCAACTATCAGCAAACTTGCTCCATCTCGCGTATGTTGACCGGTATGGTCTTACGCGAACCCGGTCCGGTATCCGGATATTCCCATCTGATCGTGATACTTGACCGATCCGTTGTTTTCTGGGACAGGGTGCGACAACGGCAGCACCATGATTTTCTCCACATTTTACAATAGACCGTTATCACTTAGACTATCCTAAGTTGAACCAACCTGTCCCACCCATCAACGGTTCTCTCTTGATGGGTGTTCAAACAGGTTGGTTCAACTTAGGATGGTCAATCATCAGCCGTATGTGGACCACTTATTACTGATTTTTCTTGAATCGCTCTACCACTGCCGCCCCTGAGACTAACTGCAGCCGCGCAACGACTGCGGTTCGACTCACTCCATAACGCTATTTCCCACTTGGCGATCATGTCCAATCCAGTTCTGCCTCCTGGTTCTTATCAGGCCCCTCCATCTGATTCTCTGGACCATGCCTCGCCAAGTTCATCCGCTTTGTCTCCTTCGGTTGTCTCGGCTTCTCCGACCTTGACTTCCCTGACCACTACGGTCGTAACCAGCTCCCTATCGCCGTCGTCGACCTTGACTTCCTTCCGCCCGCCCATGATTTTTGCTACCTGGTCCCTTCCGAGCCGTTTCTTTAGCTACCTGGAGCAACTGGCACTCTAAGTGGTAGGGACTGGTTCGCTCTCCTCAAGCTCGGCGGACTCGAGCCCCAGTATGATCACTTTGCCGCTTTTCTGTTTTTGTTCTCGTTTCGCTTAATATTTTCTCGCGCTTATTTGAAAAGTTTATTAGCTCTGAAACTGCTACAGTAAAAAGTGTCATTATTGTTGGTGGGAAAATAGTGTGGCTGCGCAAATACCATGGGCCACACTAATTTTGCTTTTTTAATATTCCTCAATAAGTCACACAAATTTTGCACATTCTGTTTATGGCCAAAATCCATTAATCTTTGTTGGCATGTAATAGGAGCATTAATGGGGGGATATGCCGATAGCAAGCTCCGCTAATACGATGCTGTTCTAATACTGTATTGCACTAAGCTTCATAGTTCAAGTGAAAATACAACCCCCCATTTTTCTTGTGCATTTTTAAACAAATTCTTGCAAACGAAAGATTTTACTTCGTACGTGTCAATTAGAAAGGCCTGCTGTAATCTTTTTTAGCAAGAATGGTAGAGCAACATCATAGAGATTGCTTAGCAAGAATAATAGAGCATGAACGGAGAAGGAGCAATTTTGACTAGCAACGCTTTCTTCATTAGTAGTACTCATATAGTGATAATAGTAATGCACTTACAGAATTAACGTTATGAACACATCACGTGGTGGTTGAGTATCTAAGTTATATCACACAATAACTGTGGTTGTTAACCACAACTCACGACCTAGATACGTAAACATCCACATTCTAATCAGTCCTCTGGTCTGAACATCAAATGGTGAGCCCTCCATCTTATTAGAAAATTATAATTGAAGTGTATTATATTGCTGAAACGCAAAACCCACGCTATTTTTGCACGAAACGATTAGTGTGTCCTATACTAAGACTGTGTTCGGGAAAAATGCTATTTTCAAATTCTGTTTGCCTCAAAATCGGGTCTCAAAAGGATCTGCTATTTCGCTCGAAATCGGGTTTCGCTTGTTCGGCAAAGCCGATGTGTCCCAATGTCGAGTCAAATGCGATATTTATAGTCTATCGTAGTAGGGAAGATATAAGAAATAACAGTTTTATGTATGATTTCTTAGAACCTATTTACATCGCCCAGTAGAATAATCTCGCTGCGGTACCATTTTGCTTGTCGCATGAAAGAGATCTTGCAGAAGAATAGGAGGGACCCACATCGCCAAAAAATTGAAGACCTATTCGGCAGCATATCGAAGCTTTGTCCGTCATGCGAGTACAGTGGGTGCCGCATTAAGTGAATCTGTGCAACGTTTGCCGCACAAAGAGGCGTTACAAAGTGTGAAGCAAGATGTGCGGTGGAGGTTTAAGGAACTGGATGCTAACGTGGATGAATTGGCCAAATGATTTCTTGATCTGCAGTTTCAAGCTGGGGATGTTGTGGCTTTATGGCTTCCAAATAATGTTGAAAGCATTGTGACGCAACTGGCAGCAGCCCGTGCAGGCCTCACGCTTAGAGGTGTCACAAGCTGAGGAGCTGGCGTTTATTCTGAAAGACAGTAAGGCCAGTGGTCTTGTATTTGAACCAAAGATGGATGGACGGAATCAAACGGACATTGTGCAGCGTTTGCTCCCAAAACTAGCTACTTGTAAGAGACACGATAGTGATGCTGTTTTTTGACGGAAGTGAAGCAAAGAATTCATTTACCGGTAATGACGTCTATTGTTTGTTAATGGCGTAGTTCGAGAACGGATGGAGGTGTTTCGTCCAAAAAAAAATCGTCATTTGCATAGTGTCATTACTACGAGCTGGGAGCACGTGGAATGGATGATCAACTTGAGTGGAATGATGGTGAATAGTCCGTATGCCATGCGAGCTGTGGACAAAATTCTAATTGATAAGACACCTCTTGCTGTCACATACTCGAGTAAGTGACTGCCAAATTTGGAGTAATTTTCCATTTGTTTATTATTGATTGATGCCTGTAGAGGTGGAAGGTGAGAACCCCAAGAGAGCGCGGTTTTCACGCATGGAGATCTACTGAAGCGTGCGAGGACGCTGGCTAACAGGTTTGCGCTTAATGTTTGAATTGTTGATGCGCTACATGGATGAAATTTTGCCTATGTTTCTATTTATGGCCTCTCTGACACGCGAAGCTTAAAGTTGACTCCGACGGACAAGGTTTTGCTGTTGACAATGAGCGGTTGATGGGCAACATGCTGGTGACCAAATAGCACAATAGGCTGAGATGCTCGCGATTTACACTTCATCCAGCTACTGTACTTGCCAGTTCTAATACCAGTAATGTAACGACGATACAGCTGTAGTAACCACCATAACCTCTGACCAATAGCAACGATCAGGTCACGCAATACGGTAACTTAAGCTACACATGATTTCATTTATACCACGAGAGGTGGCAAGGGAAGCTACTTCAAAGTTTGAGGTGAAAGAAGTGCGAAGTTGGCTAAAAAATATAAAGTTAATATACTAATCATAGATTGAGCTAATTGACCAATCTGCGGTTTAGTAATTGAGGCAGCTAGCCCTCGGTAAAATACCTGATGCTCCAAGATGAGTGCTTCTGCTTGCTACGACATAGAATAATTTACAAATGTTAGTCGCCTCAAATGTCAGTGCACGCTCATATTCAACCGACCTCTGTAGTAAACACCATTCCAGAGGCAATCTTTCTTCTTTGCTTTATTATAATGTTCCGCGCAGTTACGTTGTCCTTCCTTGCTTCAGTACGAGCTGTGCTGCATCACTCTTTTTACCTACAGTGACAAAAAGGGCGCCGGACGGGCCCGCCCAACTGTAGTCATGCAAGCGTCATCACTTAAAACGAGATTTGTCCTTCTTCATTCTCGTCATCAAGCGTCGTCACTGAAGACGCCTTGCCTCGCTCGACGTCACACTTGCAGCAGCTTGTGGTGTTCAAAACACACGAAGCACTAAATTATGCGGTGTTAAGGGTTGCCTCTCCAACATCGGCATTGCGTTTTAAAATCGCCGAATTCGGCGATTTTCAAAAAAGCATTTCTGGCCCAAAATTTGACATGCCGAACACTCCGCGATTTTTGACAAAATAGCATATCGACATTGGGTTTAAGAAAAGGTGCAGAAAATCGCAAATTGGGCGTTGCCGAACAGGCCCTAATTTCGCAGCGACATTATTAGCGTGGGTGCAGAATTACCGAAGCCCACACTAATTCATGGAAACTTTGAGTGCGAAATTAGTATGGCCCACACTATTATGACACTCTTTGCTGTGTAGGATGAGGTGTACTACTTTGTTTACCCATAATTAGCAATAGTTTAGAGACTAATTAAGCACTTAATAGAGAAAGACAAGCGGGGCCAGAGGGTGTGTAAACCAGGAACTAAACTTCGAGCCCTGCTCGTCTACTTTGGGAGTTAGTGCCCCGCACTACTCCCTGCCACATCCCATTAATCACTCACGCACGACCTATATATATTAGTAGGTTAGGCTCTATATATACTATGTTCTGATCCACATCGGGTAGTCGCTCTTATACAACAACGTTTATTGAAACACGATGGGAGCAATTTCGAGCGAGGAATTCCAAGACGCATTGAAAAAAGTGGAGGCCATGGCAGTTCTACCTGAGGTATATGCATTAGTGTACCAAATATTTTTTGATGATGTGTTCACATACTCTTTATACGATATAGGCACCCGAGCCAAGACTTCCCTCTTTTGGTCCAAAAGTGCCGATTAAGACAAAGTTGAAAGCAATTCAGAACTTTATCATCTCTTTCGAGTAAGTTCTTGTTCAACGCTAAGCAGCCAACGTTCGTAATCTCGTGTGGTATTAGGTACAACTACACCGGGGCGTTGTATTTCGATATAAACAAGAATCGCAGTTTTAAAAGTATTGTGAACACCGCGAAAGAAATTATTCGGGAAAGCCTACCTATTCAGTGTCTGGAAGCTGTTTTCTTGGGGGCTTATTTGACAGCGGAATTCTCCAATCTTGAGCGATTTCCTGTTAGCTTCCAGACATTGGCTGGCACTTCAATACACCGCCACATCGTTTTATGCGTTCACCACCAGCAAAAATGGGGAGCTTTAGGCCTCAGTCGATGTGATAAACTCATGAATAAGGAAATGACGTTCGACTCATTAAGCGATCTGGTGCTCGATTATTGTAACGAGTATGTGAACGTTTATCACGAAGTTGTAAAAGTTAATGTTGGTTTTCCCATCACTCACAATATTCATTCATCCGAGCGAGTTGAATGGCGGGTTCGTTCTGTCTCCGCTCTACAGTTCCTGTCTCCTTAGGCAAGCGTCTAATACTGTTCATGTCAAATTGTGACAGGTGCTCAACCTTCTTGTTGACTTAAACAACTGGGTTGAGATTGCCTCGCAGCTAGACAGCTTTGGAAAAGATGCAGCTGAAATTGAGAGATTTAAGAAAGCAAACGGCGAATTTCCCGCTTGGTTCAGAACGAAATTTGCTTTATGTACGCAAGAAGTTGAGGTCCACTCCCCGCGAGTTACTCAACGCTTCAGTATTTTTTTCGACGATGGCTGTGAGTTTCAGGAGGAAGTGCAGGAGCCTGTTCCAGCGCAGCAACTTAGTTCTGCTCGAAAACTTATCATCGTGACACCTGATGAGTTTCATTTTGAAAAGCCATATTCGGTGAGTGTATATGTATCTCATAAATCGAGCTGTGGGTAAATTCTGAGCGCTGTCTGCTTGCTATTACCTTCTAGCGACTGAGTGTTGTCCAGCCTTCACCGACGAACATTTTTCTTCAGAACGTATCAGTTTCGCCCTTTTTGGTTGAGATCGAAGACAAGTCTGGTCTTCTACAAATTGTGACCCAAACTCAGTCTGCACTGTCAAAGGAGCATATAGTCCATCAGGAAGCAACAGCTTTACCAAGCAATTTTTTGAGAGCTACATTTTCATTCCGCATATCAGCGGTAAGCTTGCATATCATCAATATGCTCAATTCCAACGTGAACGTTGACACGTGCCTTTGATTCAGAAGGGAATGGTTGTCGTTGCCATCAAGTATAACCCAGGTGCCAACTCGTATTTTTCTTCTGCATTACCATCTAAATCTTCTCATATAAAGGAAGATATGAATGGAACAGGTACTCGCCAGGTTGTGTCATTTCGCTGTACACCCATAACGCATGCTAGTGAGAACCAAGTTGACGCAGTTCCCAGCGGAAAATCGTTTATGTTGGAGACTCCCTTTGTATTCAAGGAGGTTTAATTAACATATTCGCATATCACTCTAATTCGTGATTAAGTCAATGCCTTTCTCAAAAACGACAGCCATCACAGCAAAACCCACAGCCCCTTTAACGGTATTCTGCACCAGCACTTCAGTCACATCGAATGTTGGTCCCTATGGCAACACCCTATCCGAATTACATATATACATCTTACACTTTGCGCGAGAATTTCGCGCTGCCCAAGCGCCCAACGCGCCGCCCGACACGCCTCCGGCCAAAATAGGATTCAAGGTGTCGTGAGCCGCTCGTTCACGCTCAATCACACACTCCACACCGGCGAAGATGCTGCCAACCAGTGCGAACTCCTGTGCACGAGTTCACTTTGTAAGCCAATAATCAGCCTTTTTACACCAAAACTTTACTTGCCTTGGAAAAGTAAATACTGCGCGCATAGCCAGCTTTAATAGACTTTTGGAAACCGCTAAAGAGCTACACATATGAGCAGACGTCATTAACATTTTATGATTTTCAAATGTCCTCGGGTATCACCTGCTCGCGCATATTGCGACCCACCAAATCACCGTGAGCACCTTCAAACGTGCCGAGAAAAGAGCCAAGACCGATGCCCATAACTGCGCCAGCAAAACACGCTACAACACTTCGCTTCCAACAACTTTCGCGTGACTCCTCTGCAAACTTTATGGCGCGGAAGGCCACGACTTGTCCAATAGTCGGCATCCTGCAAATTAACTGGCAATGAGTTTTTAAGGTTATTACCGGTAACAGTATTAACACACTGGCACTATTTTAAGAACCCTCGGGAGATGATTTGGACGACCAGGCTAACAAACAAGCCTGCACAAACACTTCGGTACTGTCAGGAATAGGCCCGGGGGGAAGCATCCCCGTCTGGGACCCCCCTCATGCCCCTTCATGCCAAGGTGGGGAGCCGAGAGACACCGGACTACAGTTATTGGATTACAGTTTCTAGCAACTCAAGCGGACTGACAGAAAACAATAGTGGTTCTCACGAATAGAGGTAGAATGGAAGGTTGAGTGATGGAGCTGACCAATGAAAGTTCATCCTCCCTGTACCGCTCGTGAGGACCTCGAACTGGCTTATTTCATTCTCCAAAAGTCAGAGCACAACATAACTTTATAGTGAATAATGTCTACATGTTTAAGTAAACTTCTAAGACCCAACTCCGTTTTTAAACATTCTGTGATTCTATTCCATCTAGACGACTTATTCCTTTTATTTGTTATCTCTCAGCTTATATTTGCGTGCTGTCGTTCTTGTGCCGACCACAGAGGCCGGCGGTTTGAAAATAAAAGATTAATTCTACTCAGTAATAACAGCCAATTACGAGCATTCTTCTTCGGTCTTTTTGGCGAATCACATTCCAACCTGCTGCATTTCTCCAGCCTCCTCTTTTATTTTTGGATGACAGATCGAGAAGGATGAGGTAGGATGCATGATGGATCTGACCAATGACAATCCATTATTTCTCCATTCTCCATTATACCTTGGTTCGTGAGAACCACTAATAGAGGCCTTACTTTGCAGTTTGGTATTGCTAGTAAGAGAAAAATGCTACGTCCAGAAGGACAAAGAAATGTATTGTTCAGGATATAAGAGATGTGGTAGAGACTACCTAAGTGACTACGATTGGATACTGCCATCGGCGGCCACTACTGTACCGGTACTCCTCCCACAGTAATTAGTCTGTGCCAGACTAATTTCGAACCTGAGTTTTTGAGCGTGCTACCTTAAATAGTCTGTGCCAGATTATTAATGAACATAGACTAATTAAGGGATGCTCGGAAATAGTCTGTGCCAGACTAATTCATAAGGTCTGGGTAAACTAGTAGTAAGTTAGTCTAATTAGTTTTTACCATTCGCTACTTCTAACATATAAAGACTAGAATGTAATCTAGGCCCATTTAACATGTAAGTCGGGTCCTTGCTTGGGCAAACCTTGTTTTTCTTGGTCATGTCGTCTGAAGTCGTGATCCGGTGCTGGGTCATGGTTTTTAATGAACTTTAAACTGCTTAACAGTCGAATCCCGTCTTCTTTCACAACACTGCCTTGAAATACAACTTGGTCTCGGAGTAGCCATCGCCACGCCGATACAAGTCCATAAAATCCTTTTCAGAGTCGATTACTCTGTATATCATCGACATTGTCCATAAGCAATCCTGGGTGTGGTGGCCCCGTAGGCATATCCTCACCCCCTTGCATCCATATCGTAGAAGCTGGCTCTATATGAGACCAGCCTCGTGTTTCTTGAGCGGAGTTCGCCGCCGCACTTATCGCTGCGGACGGTGAACTCACCTTTCCTCTCTGGTTCGCCGCACATCCTGTCACTGGTGGCGGTTCTTGACCTGCCTGGTGAGAAACTTCTGGTCCGAACGGCCGTCGTGAGCTCCTTTCATAGGCTAGGTTTAACGACTGAACGCGAAGTACTTCTCTCCTTACGCTTTTTCTCCATTCTGCCCAAACTTGTGTAGTTTTGAGCATAATATGCTCAAAAGAGTCGAAAGGACATTCACATTCCTTGTTTGATTGTGGAAATCGGTGTACGTTGGGCGCGTATCGTGTCGCTGCCCTTGTAGCTTTACCATCGTTCTCCTCAAACATTTGCTGCATAAGAGCTATCCATGCTTTCATCCAGAGTGAAGACTGGTAGGTCTGGTTTATATCAGTGCGCCAAGCCTCCGTCATGTCCATCACCGAATTGACACTACTATCTGTTGTCGACAATAGTGACGTTCCTAACCTGATTCTGATTTCTGGTTTATCCAACAGTTCGCCTGTTGAACTCACCATCTCAGAATCAGGTATAAAAAGATAGGCTCTTACAGAATGGCTTCGAAGAAAAACAGATTCTGAAGCAGCGGTCGTTCCTGGTGGCGGCTCCGGTTCATCCGCCTCCTCTTCCAGAGTCGTAGGTGCAGTTACTTCCTCACTGCTCGGTGAGTGAAGTAACTGTGCATCCCTTGGTTCCTGGACTTTCGGCCCACCAGCCCGTGATGGGGGGCCTGGCCCCGTGACCAGGCCGTTCCTCCGTAGGATGCTTTCGCTCTTTAGCTCCGTTTGGACCCTCCCCATCCTTGTTGGGTAAGGGCTTGACGGCAAATTGAGGACTAACCTCTATTTATTTAGCTTATAATGGGCCTTACAAATCGGATAAAGGCAGATTTCCACGACGAATGCCGGTTCTTTGACTGGCATTCTGCGACAAATAGTTTTCAAAACGGCAGGAAGCAGAATAGCGATGTTTTTTATTAGTATTCTGGTTCGTTTTGCTTCATGAAAATTTCCATCCTGCAGTTTCTTTAATTATTTTATTTCGTGCTTTTTCTTAAGGTCTTGACTGCGAGCGCAAACGTTGCGGCCAAGAGAACACTAGCCCTTCCATCACAAAGTTACTATGAAGTTGCTGAAGAAGCATGTCAGCGAAAAAGATGGCGTTTGATCTGTGGTGCTGCGCGCTGAGGATCCGGAAGACATGTGGCATATCTACAATCTCATTCAAGTGACGGACTTGGTCAAAACCACAACAATACGCAAGGTTGAAGCGAGTTAGTTGCGAAAATACCAAAGCTCTTACTTAATCGCGTGGTTCTGCAGGTGGTCATCAAGGAAGGCATAACGGGCTCTACTAGCAGCCAACGCGTGCGGATGACGCTACGGATTATGGTTCGTTATTTTTGAAATAGTTTGTTGGGCATTTGGATCTAAAAATGGATAATGTGTAGGTGGAGCAAGTAAATTTTGATCCTGTGCTCTGTGTACTGCTTATCAAGGGCAAAAATGTCATGGAGAGTCAACACGTTAGGGTATGGAGTATTTCACTTCTCTTTGAACTATTTATATCGAAGAACAATGTGGAATTAACTTATTTACTGCTTCGTGGACAGATGTGTGCATACCACACGCTCGATCTTGAGATGAACCCCGACTTCACGCTGACCAAAAATTGCTGGGATATCATGTCACTAGAACGAATAGATATGGCATGTGATATATCTAAACAAGCTGAGCTTGCAGCTGTGGTCATGCAGGTCGGCCTGGCACACGTATGCTTGATCAAAGGTGATATGACAGTCATTCGTGCCAAGATTAAAACAAGTGTACCAAAAAAACGGCCGGGCAGCTCGGCTCACTCCAAGGGAATTGAAAAATTTTATGAAAATATTGTGCGCTCCATTCGGCAGCACATTAATTTCAAGCTCGTGAAGTGCGTATTGCTCGCAAGTCAAGGGTTCGTCAAAGACGACTTTTTCATGTTTATAATCGAGCAGGCTGTTCGCCAAGATGACATACTCATCCTTGAAAATAAACCCAAGTTCGTATTGTGCCATTCATCGTCTGATCACATATATGCACTAGAAGAAGTCCTCAATGACCCCGCGATTCAGTCTCAAGTAGCGGATACGAAAGCTGTAGAGACGTTAAGTACCTGGATCGCTTCTTTAACATGTTGCATACCGATCAGGACCGTGCATACTATGGGTACGAGCACGTTATGCGTGCTAACGCGAACATGGCCATTGAGACGCTCATGATAACGGACTCACTTTTTTATCAGCAAGATATCTCCATGCACCGTAAATACGTCGATCTTGTTGAAAGCGTACGGGATTATGGTGGGACGTGCGGTTATTCAGTAGCTTGCATGTATCAGGCGAAAAACTTGGCCAAGTTGGTGGTATCGTGGCCAATCGTCCGTAACTGCTTGTACCATCGCGTACGGCGCGCTCTGATATGCCCAGAATACGCGCTACCGATGCGACCGGAACGCTGTATGCGTACACTAAGGTCACCGCCCGCCACCTAAATTTGCTGCAGTACATCGAACACGTTCTGACACGTATAATGATTTTTTTAAAGATTACCCGGAATGCGTAACCATCCGAGTACCCTGATTTAGCAACCCTCTAGAAGACCCTTTTCATACCCTCGTAAACAACGGATTTGGGACAGGCAAATAACTTAAATTCGACAATAGCACTTTTTTTGTAAGTATGGCTGGCAATAAAATTGTACCAATATAGAATTTGTGTATTACTAATTGCGTGCTGGTCAAAATCTGACTCGGCGTTACAGAATTATTATTCCTTGTCAGCCTATCTTCTATTCTGTCCGTATTTCAAGTAAGATATCCAGATCACCCGGACGCAATTGTTTAAGCTATAGGTCTAGCTCGTCCGTGTTAGAAGTTTTAGGGAGACATTATCCCCACCGGAGTTTTTATTATCCCCACCGGAGTTCAATGGTTTCTTTAATTTTATAGAATGGATTGACCACACGACGCCCACATTATATACAAAATTGTACTTGAAATTTTATTACCTTACCTAGCTTAAGAGATCTGATCCCGCAATTGTCATATAAAATTATTTGCCATGCCTCTTGCTCCTCCTTCCGAAAACACGTACCCGTCAATTGCAGCAGCAAAAGATGCCCTTGAGGCTCACGCTGAAACTGAAAAGTACGATATCGGCACGATCCGCTCAGAAAGGTTTGGGAAGGGGGAGATAAACCAATGAAGAGCGTGCTATTCGGCTACAAACACCATGGGGTTTACCGGTATGAGGGGCATGGCGCAAGGCCTGCCCAGAGGTCTAGGAAAACGAATTGCCCTTTAGGGTAAAGGTAGTGCGTGATTGCGCAGGGATTCGACACGTTGCCGAGTTAGATACTTGGAGCGTGAGAATTATTGAGCCAGGACATAACCACCAACCCGCCGACGTAGCAGCATATCCACGAGGAAGGAACAAAGTACTCCGCCAATATTTGGCTCTTATTGCGCAACAATACCTCGCAGGTGTTGCGCCGCGAAACATTTTACGCGCAATGCAAATAGCCAACCAAGACAGCTGTGCTACTTCCTAAGATCTTTAAAATGCCAAGCTTCTGCGACGACAGGAGCTTGGGGGCAATCACCTCTTGAGACGTTACTGGACTATCTGGCAAACTCATCGGTAAAGTGGGCTATGAGGCGAGATGAGAATCAGGTCCTTACACACTTGTACATCGAGCCCACAACTGCAAGTACAGTTGCGCAATGGAGTGCAAATCAGGTCTTTGTAATGGATTCAACTTACAAGACCAACAAACACAAAACGCCACTCTTTCACTGTATTTTATCAACGCCTACCAACCAAACGTACACAGTATTCTTCTGCTTCCTCCCGCAAGAAACAAGGTTGCACTACGAATGGGCGTTGGCACAATTCCAAGAGGTAAGCATAATCGTTCTTGTCTAATACCTTGCCATGTGGCTTTATGTATACCTTGATGACGCTTTCCCTTCAACTTTTTAGAGCTAGGATTCAAAGAACATACCGCGGGATAATCTTGTTTTTGTAACCAACCGTGAGATCGCGCTCATGAATGGACTCGAGATGCTATTTCCAACATGCAAGACCATTCTTTGCATTTAGCACATTATAAAAAATATTCTTGGAAATGTGCGCAAACATTTTCCTGCTGGAAACGAAGGACAAACGGCGTACAATTTATTCATGCAAGAGAGTTGGAGGGCCGTCGTCAATGCAGCAACAGAAGAAAAGTACCAAGAGGCTGTGCAGAGCCTTTCACGTTCGTGTCCTGTGAAGGCATTCACCTATATTCAGCACCAATGGCTGCCTTACAAAGAAAACTTTGTTAAATCATGGTAGAAAAGTGTGAACCATTTTGGACATACAACAACGCAACGCGTGGAAAGCGCACATCATGGGCTTAAAAGGTGGATACAGTCATCTACCAGTGACCTACATGACATTCACAAGATCATTGATCAGTCTTGCCTCTTCAAACTCAATGAGATAAAGAAGCAAATATTGAAGGACAAAACATGTCGCCTTGGCCTTTTAGGCAACGGACAGTGATGGCAGAACGTCATGAAGAAGGTTAGCAACATCGTAAATTTGAGCGCTTTACTTTCCTTATCTAATAATCGTATTTTTAGATTTCCAGTCATGCACTGAAAGCAGCACACAAACAGTCATTGCGTCGTTTAGAAGCTGGTCTTGGAATATGCGATGGCGATTACTGCAGGCAAATGATGATTTGCAGCATGGGATGGCCTGCGTGCATCGATTTCTGCTTCCAGCACCGCTTTCCAGGGCAAACTTTAACAAGCAATGGTGGCGAGATCAACCTCCACCAACAAACTCCACAAGATCAGCATTCCGTCCGGACATACCGCAGGTGGTTGACTCCGTAGCTCTCCAACATCACCACCAACTTTCTATGAATCGATTCAACGTATTACCGAAGAGTACCTTCAGGCGCTGCCTCGCTTACAGAGGCTGATGGACGAGACTCTATCAGAAATAAGGGCGAGTGGTAATGCAGCTGCTGTTTTCGACCCAGTTCTTCGCCGAGGTAGTGGCAGACCTGTGGGGTCCTCCCATTGCGGGAAGCTCCTCAGGAAAGCTCTGTGCATCGCGACTTGTCTCTTTTCGAGCATACCACAATTTCTGAGGCGGGTCGTGGTGAAGCAAACTACTCGGGTAGCGCATCCGGTACTGGTGTATCTACCGGTGAAAGGAAACGGGTGCGGCCTACTTGCCAGCATTGCTTCCAGGTTGGTCACACCAGGACCAGTCCTGGACGCCCCCTTCGTGTATCTAATCACTGCTGACCCAGGGAACGAATTCCAACACTACCTTGACTCACATTCGTACGATTCTAAACAATCAATGCAGTTTGTTCGAAGAACCCCTCGTTGCTCGAACCATTCTTCCGAGTTTTTCTTTATGGTAAGCGATGGTGGCTCTTCGACAGAATCCAACTCGTCACTTTCTTCTCCTTTGATTTTAAGGGTACCTGATGTCATATGCGTTTCGCTTGATCCGGAAGACGGATTGGAAGTGAATGTGCGCGCCATTCGCATCTTCCCGTTTTAGCTAATCTGTTCCTTGGGTGCACTAAAGAAGAATCCCGTCTGCATGAGTGCCCATACCGCTACTTTATCGAGCGACTACAGTACATTAAGACCTTCCTGTTTCGGGCCCGAGAGTTGAAAGTAATCCGATGCCACATAGCGTAGTCTTTGGTGGCATAAAACTGTTGAGGTATTAATGTACTCGTTCTCCACAATAACTTCGCGTTCTTTCTTTTCCGACTGCCTGACGAGATTCAGAGCAACGATAGGCGAGCCATAGCGCGAGAAATGATCAGCAAAGTGTTTTTGCGTCGCACTGTATGTTGGATCGACACGATTGAGAACGATAGGCGGCTTTGGCAGCGTTGCAGATGTCTCTTGTGATCAGAATACATGAACTGATCGACGGTGGTGCACAAAAGAGCTGAACTTACCAGATCTTATACTTCAATGATCTGCTCCGTTTCGACGTCATTCGCAGTTTTGCCAGCATCGACTTCCCCACGTTTTAAGTAGCGTGCGCCAGCAAACGGACGAGATCGCCAAGCAAGAAGGACGATGCTTACAAGACGACCGAATACGGAGCATTTGCGCTGATCATAGCAGCCAACAACGAGCGGTACAATCAAATCAGCTGCGGCACCACCGCTCAAGCAAGTTTTTAATTCGTGGGTCAGATAGTAGTTCCATCTAAACATTTCCGCTGGATCGGAGTGCTCTGTGGTTATATAGTGTTGCAATGTATGCGTGATGTGGTATGAATAACTGAAGTATAAATCCTTCATCACATCAATAAAGTGAAAGAGACCGAGGTATCGAGCTTCACCTTTTTCTTCTAGACTAAGATTGAACCATCGATTCAATCATGTCCAAGCCGTTTGATCTTCCTCTGGCCGACTCATGATAAGTTGTTGCGTTGCCGAGATACCATAGATTGAGTAACCACCAATATTACCAATCTTCCGTCTTTTAGTCCTAAAAATGAAGTTGTAACCATGCAAAAAAAATGCATCCAGCAATTGCCACTGACGTAAATGCTCTTTCTAATTTTACCGTCCCTTGAGCACGCGCTAGTTCCACTAGCGCATGCAATCGTACTTCCATTTGTTCCCAATCATAAAACCCGTTTATTATCTTTCAGTACATATTCCAATGTCACACAATCTCCTAGGCGTTTCATACAAAGTCAATCGTGATACTCGTCCATTTGGCAAACGCCTCTAGCCTCAATCTTGATACCCACCTCTACGGACAATTTGGCGAGATGCAAATAGGGTCCGCCTACGGAAGGGGGGAGGCAAAACGCTTACCAATCTCACGCTTAAAATTGTCCTATATTTTCAGCGAGATTTTTGGGGTAGTAGGCGTAAACGCAGCATAGAAAATCTCCACCGGGGCGCGCTATTTCAACACCCCAAATTGGATTTAAAAGAGCCGAGAATTTGAGAGAAGTCACCACACCAAAATCGCTCCAGTCGTAAACGCCTAACGCACCAACGCTGTTGCTACATGGGCGCAGGTTGGGAATTTTGTCCGAGCAGTCCGTAGAGCGCTGGGGATGATATTCGTGGAGATTTTGCTTTGTGCCAACGTAGATTAGCACGAAACCAGTAATGACGAGCGCCGAAACAAGCAATGTTATATTCGTAGGCAGCACACCATGAAACTACGAAGGCTAATGGTACTGTCAATGATAGCCCAACGGTGGCCACAGTGGGTGACGTTAGCAATAAGGCGCATGCCCAGAGATAGTCCGATAGCACGTTGTCAAAAATATCATTTACGCCAATGAGAAGCAAAATTTTGAGTGATAAACCACTGGGTGACTCGATGCTGGAATTATGGAAGGTCAAGACAAATGGAAGCAGGCAGACTATATTTATTGATAACGCCAAATAATCAAAAATGAGCGAGATGCTCATGCTCTCGTTGTCTGAGATCAAACGACGGATTGCAGATGTGTAGACACCATACACGAAGGCAGCAAAAAGTACCACAACATTTCCAAGCACATGGTCAGTCCCACCACCGTCACTCCCTTTGTGATAAAAATCGTCGAGATATTACCCGCCATACAGAAAATCACACCCGCCAGCTTCATCCAGACAGATGGTTCCTTTAAACCTACCACACAAGTAGGAACGTGAAAACTGTCGAAGTCGAGCTCACGATTGTGCGGCTGGACACGCTCGTGATAAACCAGAGCGACGAGATGAAAGCGCTGATGAGAAAGATTAGACCGTATCTAGCTTGCGATCCCTAGCGGCGCAAAATCTCACTGTAAAAGAGTTTACCATCCGTCGGTAGACCTCAAAAACAGCTTTTGGCTTTTGGAAGCAAGACCGACGACGCGTACCTGTGGTGGAGCCGATTTCCAAATCCATGACCGAAGTCGTGGGTGGAATCCGGATACCCACTGGCCCGGACGACCAACTATCGGAGGGGGTACTCCGTCGGTCCTGATCAGCATCGGAATCAGATGAATCACCACTGTGGTGACTGATCTGACCCTCCCGGTCATCTGGCCGGTCTGGATGCTCGTCAGGATCTATGTTTAACGTCATCTCACCTTGTGTACCCGTTGATCGGGGGTGGTTACACTCACTTAGGTGGACTCGGTGACGAAAACGATGATCTTGATCAGGTCGGAGGGGATGACCTTCTCGAGACGGGGGTGCCCTCGGGTGGAAATCTTCACCGGAGAACGGGTTGGGGTCGATACTTATTCAGTATCTAGGCACTGATCAGGAAAGTTCGTCTGATCAGGCCAGCCAATGAGAGAGAGATATAACGAAACCAAGAAAACGCGATCAATCCACGATCTTCCACAGTAATCCGCAAACGTTATCTCCACAAAACCTTTACCAATATTATTAACGTGTTCCAAACACGTGCGCGTTGAGGGTGAGGTTCGATCACCTAAAACAAACCCGTCGGGGGCCTTCCGGTAAGCCAAAATGCGTCTAAGCGCGTCTTAACCGGGAAACTAGTTGAGCAAGAGGGGACTAATCAACCCTGTGCTCCCAATGACCGCACACGTGGCGGAGCGACTCTTTGCTTTAGGGGGAAAATCTAAACCTGTTATTATATATGCAATGTCCTATACCTGTGTACCATACATCAACTCATGCCTGACCTTTACTTCGAACCTATTTCCTTCGTCGCACGGTTGCGTAACACCCTCTTGCCCATCCCGGCTGCACCTTCAAGCTGATCTGTACCGCTTCTGCCCTGATCACGACCCGACTCTTCAAAAGATCTTCAACCCATCCCGATCTTCAACAAACGACCTTGAAACCACTTGAGACCTGCTCTTCAGCACTTGTTCACTTCGTATATAGCCCGACCAAACCGAGAACTTACTTGCCCTTGCATCTCAACGCTGATCAAAGGCTGATCAGCCCTGATCCCGATCGCCATAGTGATCAACCGAGTGATCAGGTGGTGATCAGGCTGATCAGCCCTTGATCATTTCGGGAACGCTCTGGGTCATCATCATCAAGACTCAATTCATCTTCTAAGCCACACTTCCGATCTTTATACCCCGTCAGGACAACCATATAACACTGATCTCGGCTGATCAGGCCTGATCAGGCCTTGCCACGTCATCTTCGGACCAACCACAGGTTCTCATCACTCACACAACCTGCCACTCCACATGCCCGACTTCGTTCCTCATCTAATCTTCATTGCTTGGGCATGATAGGCTGATCAGGCCGTAACTTCGTGTCATGGTCAACTTCAACCACTATACCATTCAGAGATCGGCTGGTCACCTGCCCTTGATACGTCATATCGACAGTCACTCTTTTCTTATTACATCCACGGGAACTCCACTTAGTGACTGTAGTAACGATCGTGATCATGATCCCCATCATTCCGCCAGTGTCTGGGACTGTGTTTAACGACAGTACTTGGCTGATTTCTCCACGTCGTGAATATCCGTTGGCCGCCACCTTTTCTTCTTAATCGTGATCAACCTTTTCCCACCCATCAACCGTCATATGTTGATGGGTGTTCTATCGTCACCAATCAACGGCCATGTGTGGTCCACTTCAGTCTCAATATTTTCCGATCGCTTTACCACAGCCGCCCCTGAGACTAACTGTAGCCGCACAACGACTGCAGTTCGACTCACTCACTTTTAAACTTCCTCTCTGGCGATCACCATGGCCGACGCAAGCCAATCTCCTCTTCCTTCTTCGTCTTCTTCGGCTGCCCGCCCGATCGCTTCTTCGTCCTCCGTCTCCAGCTCGGCTACCCCTGCGATCGCCCCGATCACGACTTCTACGCCGATCACGACCAGCTTAATCCGTCCGACAACTGCTCTCGCTTCGTATCGACCGTCTTGGAGTCTTCCTGCTCGACCTCCGTCAGATCGCCCTCTCCGTTCCTTGGAGCAGCTCACTCGCCTGATAGATGGATCGGGCCCATTCACGTTGGGGCCCGTGGAGGCTTGTCGGCTACGGTCGGAACTCCGAAGTGCAATTCCCGAGTTGGTTTCTCTGTACGATACCAACCGGGCACTTACCGCTGAGTTATCTGACCGTCGGACCGCGGCTAATTCCTCGGCACATGATTCCGCTGATCTGGCTGCCCAGCTATCGGCTCTCCGGCTAGATCATGACCGGCTTGGCCAAGATCATGACCGGCTTGGCCAAGACCTGCGAGACATGACTGATCGCGTTCAGGGTTTGACGATGGAGCGTGATCAGTTGTCAGCCGACCTCGCTGCTCTGCGACTTTCCAAGCCTTCGGACACCGTCGCCTCCTTACAGTCGCTGATCGACTCGTTGACTATCACCATCCGCGATCAGGGTACGTTCATCTCATTCACTTTTTCTATAATCCGTATTTGACTCTCCATGTTTATTTCCAGATGAACGTATTGAGGCGATGAAAGATTCGATGGTCGAGATGGTAGATCATCTACAACGCATCGATGATCGCCGTCTCGACCGTGATCAGCTGCTGCACGACAAGATCCGCACTGCCGAGGATGTAGAGCGTCGGGAGGTCGAGGCTCGCTATTCGGATGAGCAGGTCCAGCTCTTGGCCAAACAACTTTCTGATTCTCGCATCGGCCGCACCGATATACAGAAGAGGTTGTGCGAGAGTCGGAAAGTGGCTGAAGATTGCCGGCGCGAACTTAATCTCGCTCGGGTTAAACTTGAAACCCTAGAGCTCGATGATCGCGCCTGGCTTCAGCATAACGCCGACCTGAAGAACCTTGCGGTGCAGACTATGGATAGGTGGACCAAACCGGACAACGGTTCGGGGTCAGTTCGGACGGCCTTGCAACGGCTTCCTGGGCTGATCAGCTCATTTGCTTCATCTGGAACACCGCCACAGTCTCCAGAGTCTGCCTCGCCTTCACCCGCGTCCTCGGTCGCTTCTTTGCCTGTCCGTAGTGCTGATCAGCCCGTGATCAGCACTTCAAAAGCTCCTGCGTCATTTCAATCTCGTTCACCGGCGACTCCAAGATCAGCGCCTACGGCCTCGAGTTCTGGGAAGCGTAAGCAGACCAGCTCGTCGACGAAAAAGATGATTCCCGCCAAGCGATCACATCTTGTGATCGACTCGGATGACGAATCGACTGATCCGGACGAGAGGACGTTGTTTGTTCTGGCCCGATCGCGCAGCACTGATCGCCGTACGCAAGCACCAAGCTATTCAGGCGTGAATTCGCTGGCCCAGGCCGTTACTTTGCTGGAGTCAGATGACGACGATGACGATGATCTCGAGGAGGAACAACCGGCTCAAGCTGATCCTGACATTCCTCCGACGGCCACTGGGGCAGCGATCGCCCCGCCGCTCAATTTCACGGGCGTCTTCATCCCGGCGAAACAATCGTCGGTCGGAGAAAACGACTACAGTTACAATCCGAACCAACCGTTCATGGATCTGTATGTCGTCATGCAGGGCAAGCCGACTTCTGCCCGTATGGCAACACGGAAACCTTGGAGTGCTGATCAGGTCTGGGATCTGACGCCTCGGGTTCTTGAAGTGCGGCAGAAACTCGTCCCTCGCTTGTGGTCCCGCCCGCCAGGCTGGATCTTTCTGACCAGATCGCCGGCACCCAAAGACAAGCAGTGGCAACCAAGGTTGTTGACCAGAGGTGCTATCGAACTTCTGATCGATTCAGCACCCTGGGATGTCCTCCTGACACCCATGCCCGAGCTGGCGTTTCCTGATCGCCCTTGCTTTGTCGAGCTGCAGGGACGCTTGGCTTTATATTACCAGGAGCACGTGCAAGCGATATGGGAGGCGACTCACCATTTCCCGATCACGACGGCGATGCGCAAGGACGCGTGGATCGAGCATTACCATCATGCTCGCAAGCGTCGACGCACCAAAGCCGGGGCTGCTTGGGCCGCGATCTGCGATTATATCGTCGACGGAATCCTGCACGGCGAATGTGATCTGGACGTTTTCCTGTTCCCTGGCGTCCTGCATTTACCTGTTCGTCGAGCGGGATCGCGAGGACTCAAGGCTGACGGCGGGGATTGGTATCCCGGTTATGGGCATATAACTCCGGCCGCTACTCTGCGTGATTGCCTGCTCTGGACGATCAGCAGGAGCCTTGGCGAAACCAGTTCCGATCAAGCCCCATGGATCATCCAGGGTTCACGGTTTCCCGCCTGCGCACTAAGTATGGCCTGTGATCGTCGTGATAACCAACTTCTATTTCGTTTTCCATAATCACTAATATATCACGACAGTTCTTGATGATTTTCGCGTTCCACATTCGTATATCTTGTTCATGTCTCATTATCGTCTCCATCTTGTATGTCGGTCGCTCTCATGTATACAGATATAATTCTTGAGGAATACATGTATGTATATGTATCCGTTTACTCCAAACCAACTCAACCACCCTGATCTCCACTTGCCCGATCATCATATTTGGCTGATCAGTCACAATGTGTCAACCCAGGCTATTGAGATTCCTGGTTACC
>MIQA02004210.1:0-10218 GCA_001887855.2 Sclerospora graminicola | reverse complement strand
TTAAAAGGCGAGAGTCCGATTAAAGAAGCTTTCTTAAGCACCAAGAGCATACAAGAAAGTATAGCGACAGCAGCAGCCACACGAGGATCGGGTAGTGGAGAGTTATGGCGTATGGTGGCACAAGTAAAGAGCATAAGTTACGATGGTGGAAAGCATGCGTTATATTTTCACTTTTATACGCGGGAAATGGCGAAGAAGTTTGTGGGATTAATGGTACCATTTCATAGGTATGACCACCCGCTTTATAACCATCATCGTGAGGCAGCCTCTGCGGACGCATCAGCATGGAAAAATCAATTGGACAGTAACGGGGAACGATTTACGCATGATGGGTTTTACGCATGTATATTGAAAAATATAACGAGATCAGTGGATCTTATCAAGCTATCAGGTTTTCTAAAAAAAGTTGCTTGGAGTGGACTTTCAGTTGGATGACTTGGACAAAGAAGGGTCTTTTTCGGACACGTCAACAGCATGGGAATTAATAGTGGAATCAGATGCATGCCCTACAGCATTAAAGGATGTGAGACGTATCTATTTGGGCCATACAATGATTATCATTGAACACCCCTCTATCAGGGGTTGAAAACAGTGTTTGCGGTGCGGGGATATTGGTCACCCAATGAGGAAATGCGTCAAACCATTAGCAGAATTGCTCAAATCGAATTGCATCGAAGT
Organism: Sclerospora graminicola; assembly: GCA_001887855.2. Taxonomy (NCBI): domain Eukaryota; phylum Oomycota; class Peronosporomycetes; order Peronosporales; family Peronosporaceae; genus Sclerospora; species Sclerospora graminicola. The sequence continues at coordinate 9,540 of MIQA02004210.1, read as the reverse complement.
CAAATTGCAAGAGTTAAAACAATACGCATCTCAAGATGCAACATTTAAAAGTATGGACGAATTACGTACACAGGTGGATGCGGTGAGGGAGAGTCAAGAAAAGGCTCAACAAGCACAAGAACACGAAGAAGAAAAAGGTGAGACAGTGTCCACAGATGAAGGACAGGCACCAGTTGCTTGTGTCACACCGAACAAATCGGATGACAACAGGACGAACCAGAAGACTGGTGACCATAAGGAGGACTCCCACATCGAATCGCAACGTCAACAGTCTACGTCGGAGTGGGTGACAGTCAAGCGTTTCAAAGGGCGTGGAGAAACGAATTCAAAAGAAGATATAAATGAGGAGAAAACGACTAATACCAAGATTGTATCCAGTCTACAAAGAGACATCGCCAAGTCAACGCAGAATGATGACAAAAAACAAGAAAGTCAGACGGAAAACCGAGGGTCGGATGTAACAGAAGCTACAAAGGTTCATAGCAAAAAGAACAAAAAGGATCGCCGGGCACGTCAGCTCGAGCATGAACAGCACGCAATAATCCTCCAAAAGAAAGCGGCCACTTTACTCATGCAAGAAGGAAAGGTGAAAACTTATCTACACGAAGCTATTACCCAAGTAGACCAGGAAGAAGGAGTTATTCGACCAGTTCGAGTATCACAGATGCAAGAGGAAAGGGCCGTGGTTTTGACATCAATTTCACACGTAAGTCAAGAACTAGGCTTCAAGAAGACAGCCACACCAGCGACAGGGATTTGTCAGGTTTACGCGGTGTAGCCTGCTCTGAGCAGTTGGGTGATAAGGTGGAAAGGTTGGAAGCGATGGCCAAGAAGCTAAAGGAAGGGTGCATAATAAGGGCACTACTAGATTTTGACTTAAAATTTCCGGCCGGAACGAGGAAACCCACGTTACTGGAATTAGGACGAGCAGATGACTCGATCACGCCAAAGGAATCTCGAAAGCGGTTCCAGGAATACCTGCTGGAATTTGCGAGTAGTAGCACGAAAATTGACGAGATAATACCAAGGACAAAATGGGGGTGTACAGACACACTGAAAACTATCAGTACACTGCTTCAAAGGGAAATCTATGTCATAAGTCACCCAACGGGGATGAAAGAGCCTGTTTTATCACACCTCGTTCCAGAAACAAGATCTATTAGAGGTAAAACATTCCAAACAAGTGGTGAATATCCGATGACTGTGGGAATATTTCACGAGAAAATGAGAAATTACCTCACGGCGGAACCGACGGATTGTCAAGAGAGTCACCGTCCGCTGATTTTAATATATAGTGGCCAACACTATTCGGCTCTGCTAAATGGGCAACGGATCAACGAAACAGAGGATGTAACAATGAAGAATAATAGCGACGATGAGGAGTTTCAGGATGAACGTTTTGAAGATATTACAGGTGAACATGACGAAGAGGGTGAAATGGCTTCTTCTCATGAATTGGTAGTAACGCCGGATGGGTCAATAACCAGCTATGGCAGCCAATCTCCTTGGGACCCTGAAGATTGGAACGGCGATTACACGGATCTCATACACAGATTATCTGGCCCTACGATTCATCATGGACTCAAGTGCGAGATAACGGACGAGAGATCCCCGAATGACAGAATTGCTACACTTCTTGTCCGATACGGTGATGAAACTATCACTAGCGGAACAGGAGAAGTTGATACAAGCAGACCTGTCAGACCAGGAAACTTGCACGAAACTGCAACAGCACTACCAAATATCGAGGCCGATACTCCAACAGTGGTACGAACGTGTGTGGTGGAATCACACAGCAGACCACGGACAATTACAGTTAATGGACAGTGGAACGTCAGACTCGGAGTACAAAGAGTCAGAAAATTCGGCGAGTTTGAAGGATTCCAACGAATCTCAAATAATAGAAACGCCTGAGTCCAAGCGAATTTGTCGGAGAGATATAAATGAAGGGAAGGTCGAGGATATGGATATTATTCCGGTTCAACGTGAACTCTGTGACGAATTAATGCAATGTGACTCGGCACCTAATATAATGAATTTATCGATGGATGAATTCAAAACGGCGTGGAACCATCTCTTATTACAATGGGAAGAGCATACGGGAATCCCCTTTCCGGTACTCAGCTCAACGAAGACGCTCTGGTTGAAAGTGGCACGATTGGAAGGAAACAGATTAATGCACTTGCTGAAAGAAGTATCAGGCTCTCATTACTATCTCGATAGCGTGCATGGAAAGGTTTTGGTGGAGCTTACAAAAACCTGGCGAGAACAGTGTTGGCGGGAAGTAGTAGATGCGGGTAAACGAGAAGGGCTTGTTGATATCGCAGGGGACTGGTTTTCTGAGTGGGAGAATCGTTTTAGCGTCATGAACAGTGCAGCTCAAAAACATGCGGTAATGAACAGTTCGCAGGAATGGGCAACATTAAGGAAGATACAATATGGAGGAAATGCAGTTTTACGATTGTTAGCTCCAAGACAAATGTCGACACTAGCGAACATGCTGGTTAGTGCGAATCTCTTCGCAGAACAGATAGCGGCTCTCTCAGGAGAAAATTATCAAGAAACGGACACTATTGTACATTTATTACAGCGACATATACGCTTGATGGAGACGAATTCTGATTACGCGGCTCATATAGAAGGAGTCAATAATGGGATTATTGGAGCGTGGAAGAACGTATTTATGTTCATGTATTCAGCAGAAATAATGGAATTAGTGGGGACCAAAGCAATGCCTGCTCTAGAATCCGGCGGTGACAGTCGGCGTCACTACTAAGGGCACCGCGGTAGGACAGACATCGATGTTGTCATATTATAATATGCACAAATCCGACATATTCACGACACATCGCTTAATGAGAGACCTTGAATATCAGCCGTCACTGGGAGAGGAATCATCCGACGTAAACAAGCTCACTTCAATAATTTTAAGCCAAAACGTTCGCGGATTTGTTAAAAAAGACATTGACGCATGGTTTAATGCATGGCGATGGAATAAATCGAATTATGTGGCACACATAATTTTAATTCAAGAAACCCATATTGCCTCCGTACAGGAAAAGGAAGAGGTATCTCGAAAGTGGGCGGCCTTATGGGGGCATCGTAACAGACATAAAACATTGTCATACTGGAGCATACACACCGAAAAAAAAGGAGGGGTGGCAATATTACTAACCCCGATGGTGGCAGACCAAGTTATTCCGTGGAAGAATACTGTGTGGTCACACAGATTAATTATGGTCAAGTGGAATGATGTGGTGGTGATCAATGTGTATGGACCATCAGGTGATTGTAAAAGTCGAGAGAAATTTTATGGAGATTTTCGGATGATGTTTACGAGAAAACCTGTGAATTGCATCTTAGGAGGGGATTTTAACTGCGTTGATTCCCCTCTTTTAGACAGACTTGGGGGACAAAGATTGATGCGACCAGAGAGTAAGGCTTTAGTGCGAATAGTGCAGGAGTGGGGATTATGGGACGCAAGAATATTGATGATGCCGGCCATAGATGAACTGACTATAGACCCTTCCAATCATTATACTTACTGGCGCGGAAATCAAGCTAGCCGGATCGATCGTTTTTACGTGTCCGAGAACTGGAAGAATTGGGTAATTTGGGTAGCCGTTGAAGCACCGCCAGTATTATCAGATCACAACCAAGTGTTCTTATGTTTGAAAGACCCAAGCATATCCCAACAGTATATGAACAATAGACGAATGCGTATCCCTTTACGGGGTCAGGTAATGACAACATTCATTCACGTTTACGGGATCAAATCACGAAATCCAATACTAGACTGGATGGAGACACTAGCTGGGACACACGTATTGATATTTGGCGAGACATCATTTACCACATGCGGAAGAAGGTGGCAAAACGGCGCAGACGACGAGTGCAACATTTGCAAAGAATGGTCCGGGACAATGCAAAAACCAGGAGGCATATAGTCTCATCCTTATCTGGAGTATTACAGACAGAACGAGCCTGTCGACGAGGCCGTCGACTACATAGATCCCCTTCGGATGTGCGTTGGCTATTCAAAAGGGCTTCAGTATGGGAACGGGATCAAACAGTTACAAAAATTGATGCGTTTTCAGGCCCTCCCTTTCCAGCCTCTCTCTCAATTCCAGACAAATTCGCAGCCACATGGCGACCCATAATGGGAATCAGCCACAGAACACTGCCAAGTGATCAATTACGAGAGGAATTAGCACAGTTTATGCAGATACCCGAGACACGGAAGGTCACAAGGGCCCAAAATGAAGCCCTACTAGCGCGAATTGAGGAGGATGGCGTGAAATAGGCAATCAAAGGTCTAGAAAGACGGAAGGCAGCTGGGCAGGATGGGCTAGGAAACGACTTCTACAAGGATTTGGAGATGTATTACTTGAGCCCCTGACACGATTATTTAACTCGATTTTGGAAGGAAGTTCACCACCCCGTTCCTTTTTAAAGGCAGTAATTATCCCCTTAAGAAAGAAGGGTGATTCAAATAACGCTCTGGACTATCGACCAATATCATTATTGACAACAGGGTATAAATTATTTGCAAAAATAATTGCCCGGCGGCTACAAGGTTTCCTTGGAAAATTGATCGGGGACACCCAGCAGGGATTTGTTTCAGGGCGTAGAATGGACAAAGCTGTCGTAATGATGAAAGCAACGCTCGAAAACTACCGAACAAAACAGAAAGAATCGGCGGCCAAGAGTGCGGGGATTCTATTACTAGACTTTAGTAAAGCTTACGACACGGTGGATAGGAAGTATTTATTGCAAGTCCTTACGACATTTGGATTCTCGGAACGATTTGTGGATTTAATGGATAGGATTCATGCCGGAACGTCAGCAGAGTTTCTCGTCAATAATACTTTTTCTGAGCCACTCCCAGTGAAATCAGGCATTAGACAGGGGTGCCCACTGGCGCCCCTGTTATTCATCCTAGCAGTGGAACCATTGGCGCTCGCCCTACTCCAGGAAGAAAGAATATCGGGAATACAACCCTTCCATCATGATACGTCCATTCAACATAGATTTTCTGCGTTCGTGGATGATTCAACGATATTTGTGCAACATGCCGAACAGGTACCTATAGCACTAGAAGTCGTGCGTAGATTCGGTGACCTTTCAGGCTTACAGGTGCAGCCGGCCAAGAGTAAATTTGTATTCCTAAATACAACATTTGTACCAGAAAAGTGGTACAAGATACCAGTATTACCGGATGGAGAAACAGTACGATACTTAGGATATTTCTTTGGGTGGACTACACTACAATCAGTTAATTGGGCATTACGAATACGAAATGTTCAGAGAAGGCTAGCAACGGCAACGGATTGTGGAACAGCGTTTATGGAACGGGTTCAATTATTCAATGTCATAGCGATCCCCTCAATATTATTCACAGCGCGAATGTTTGAGCCTACCGTTGAAGTGATGAAAGAGTTAGTGAATATCCAGAAGGCGTTCTTATGGCGGAACAGTACGGTGAGTGAAGGCAGTCGACACAAGATCTCACCCACGTTATTGTTCACACCACAGGCAGCGGGAGGTGTGGGACTAATTTCAATACCGGTAGCTATGAAAATCCAACGGTTAAAGTTGGCGTGTCAATGGCTTATTGCAGCGAGGGATAGTTACCAGAGGGCATGGTTAGAGTTAGCAGGGCTGGGAGTGGATAACAATTATGGGCACCTATTAACCCCTGTATCAGGTTATAAAGTATGCAAAGCAGGAGCATCAGTGAGGGTAGGAGCACGACCAACTATCGCGAAAGAAGTGGAGGAATGGTTAGGGCCAAAACAGGACAAGCTGAGGAAGTTAGATGAGTATTCACAATCAGTGCTACCGCCGGTAACAGCGCTAATGGAAATGAGACTCGGCATGACAGGGTTGGCTCTACAGCCAAAAGATGAATTCACGATCCAAGTTGATATCGAAGCTTATCAATACCATGATCTCCTTCCCACATCAATGATCCCATTCTGGGGAACATATCGGTGGGAATCGAATCCATGGATCCGAGAACAGAAAGCGCCAGTGTTATCGGCCAAGAAGTATTACCGAATACCGGTGGTATCAATACGTGAGTTGAGAATATTACGACTAACGACAAATACTTATATGTGGCAGGTGCAAGGGTTGGATGGATACTCCCACACCTGTGCCAAAATAGGTCGGTGGTTATGCTCAATCATAACAGCGTCTCCAAGAGTTGAGGTTGGTCATTACATTGGAGAAAGGCCACAGATAACTGAGCAGAGGCCCGAGTTGTTTGGAGTCGCATAGGTGGACACTTGTAAGACCAGGAACAATGCGCGGACAGGGTAAGAGTGAAACAGAAACGGTGTGGTTAAAGCAGAAAGTAGACGGTATCTTGTGGGAAGTAGTATCCAATATCATGGATAACACTGAAGACCAGGAAGATACAGTAGGTAAGTTTGTAGTGTTCAATCCACACCCAGATATTCACCTGATCGGATGGGAAATGGAAGAAACCACACCAATTCGACGGATATGGGCAAATTTCAGGCGGTCATTTCGAAAACTTTACTTTCATGGAGTGGCTCCGCAATTACAGCCAATATTGGCGAAGTGGAAAAGAAAAAAGGTACTTCAAGTGAGTGGTGGAATGAAATACAGGATGTTGATCCTGATCAAGTATGGGAACACAACAACTTACTGACGAATTACCAAGTATGGGTGCAATATCGGGTGACAACCATGTAATTAACACCTTTTACGCCAGAAGCATAACGGATGAGCGATGTGTCCTGGATAAAAGTTGTAGGAGTAATCGATCGGACACATACCATATCCTGTGGGAATGTCCGCGGGCTCAAGCCCTTTGGAGACGAGTATTGCAACATTGGCGTGGTATAACTTTATCAGATATGAGTTTAGGAAGTTTTCGTAAGGCAATAGTAACAAGATGTGCCCCGCCAGTGGGAAGTGGGATCAAGAAGGCGATGATGAGGCAGTATGGCTGGTATGATGATACGTATACCGATGTTTTCCAGAGACTCTGGAAGGGAATCTGTGGAATGGGGATGACGTGGCTATGGCAGTTGCGGAATCAAACCATTTTTCAAGGTATCCTGAAAGAAGCGCAGGAACACTTGGAATTTATATGGAATCAAGTTAGAGCTCAAGTTGAAGCTGTTGCGGAATATGAATCAAAAGTTCATGCGTTACGAGAAGAAGGGATCCGACTGAAAATCAGTTCCCAGTGCATCTTTACCCAATTACCAGCACCGGACCCAGATAACCGTAGCAACACCCAGGACAACAGATATCCACCCAGACTGGTTAACTCTCCAGATAAGCCTGAGCCTAGATTACATTCTAGATTAGACATGTTCATAGTAGCTAATAGTTAAGACTAATTAGACTACATTTTATTATTATTATTATAAGATACATAACTATCCAGCCGGGCTATTTGGGGTAGGTTACACAAAAGGGAGTATTGGACATAGGGATAAAAACAGTACGTTTCGCTTTCTAAGACACAAGTCGCTTTCATTGGTTCACAGCAGAGGGCTAACAAGGTCCCCTCTTGCTCTTATTGGTTTGCTTGGGAAAGGTTAAAGTAACCCACCGGAGGTCCCCTGACCGGGAGTCGCCGCGTTGTGCATACTCAACTCAAGTCGCCCGTGTTTTGAACACGGTATATCTCTATTGGAAAGTGTGGTAACGTGTTGGCCTACTGTGGAAGATTGTGGAGTTTCATTTGGATTCCCTATTACGTACACGTTTGGATTAACCCCTTTATTATCTTTGGTTTAGCTGGCCGATCGATTATTCTCGGTCCAGCCGTTCGCAGTATACAAGCTTCAAGTATATTGCCAATCGAGCTCCCCGGTGAAGATTTCCGCCCAAGAGATACCCCTAGTCCTAACCTCGTTTCCCTTTTCGACGGACTTTACACTTTTCGCCCTAGGGTCTATCAAGAGAGCACAACCGCCAGTGCTGACGGGTACACAAGGTGAGCTTTTCGAACATGGATCATCCAAGTCATGACGACCAAGGTGATGGGAGTGACCGATCCAGCCGGTTGGATGCCGGATCGGATCAAGACCTGAATGGGCGGAGTTCCCCTTCCGACAGTCAGTCATCTGGGCCCCCCGTGGGTGTTCGCATCTCAGAAGGAATTTCTGAGAGCGACTACACCACATTCCCGTGCGTCCATCGCAACGTGACCCTTCCAACTTTTGTGACCATTACGTTTCCACCATGAGGCATAACTAAACGTTCATCTTGGGCACAATTTTTGGCATTTTCCAGGAGTTCGTCATCGGCTACCAGGTATCGACAATCCACAGATCGTCGTTCGCAAATATACCTCCCTTCATCAGTAAACTATCTTCTACTCGATAAAACGAACTGTTTTTTCATTGTTTTCGTCCTTTTGACGTCGTTTTCCACGATCTAAACGCTTCGAAAACTTCCCTTTTCCTTTTGACGACAATCTCTGCAGATGTGACCTACCTGCTCACAGGTGGAAGGTGTTCACTACGGCTTTGTTCGCCTACTGCGTTTATATGATTCCTGTTCGCTTTTCCTTCTTGTTGTCGTCGTCCAAGTCCTGCGTCCATCGGACCAGATCTTGCGCGTGCTGCAAACGTTTCTGGCGCAGTGAGTTATAGCGTACCATCATTGTGATTTTCAAGTTTGGCGCAGCATGTATAACCAAATTCTCAACAATTAACTGCTCCTTGGACTCACTTTCCCTCACTTGCGCCACCTCGTAAAGGAAATGTTCGCTCCACGACCTTAGTGGGTCCTTCTTAGCAGTGAAAGCACTGGCGCTTGGATGTTTACTTTTAACGCATTGTGCATGTGATCTAGATACGCGTATAGATGCTGCGACCCCGACCACCAAGTGCCAATATCTGCTTAAAAATAGCTTAACGCTAGGCCTTCCAAATATTCACCAAGTTTGTTAGCCTCCAGTCGTTCAGTCCAGTGAACCCGGATGTTAATTGTGCAACTTCTAGTGCCTCGATAAGCAGGTAAGCCCACTTCTTAAAACCTGTACCAAGTCGCTTATAAATCTCGACATCACTGAAACGTTGAATGCATAGTTTGGGTATTTTCAACCCATCATGTTGCTCGGCATAATTTGTCCCCGAATCTATTGGCACACTTGGGCTTACGTCGGGAGACGATTGACCCTGTACCTCGTCGGCTCGCGCTGGCCCACCCGCTCAATCCCTTCCTCTCCATTTAGGTCATTTATACGACATCCATTTTTCAATGGGCCATAATTTTGCAGTGTTTTGAGAAAGACATTCGACGCATGCAAGTGCTAGGGGGTATCATCTTTGACCTTTTCTTTTCGATCGCCCCCGGCCTTTCATCCATTCTCTTGAGATAATCCACAGTTTTATCTAGCGCGTTTGCCAAGCGCTCATTTTTTTCGGAGGTCATTCTTGCTGTGTAAAATAATTGGGAATCGATTTTTTTCCGTAAAAACACAAATAGACCGCAAAGAAGTAATGAAATAACCCATTATCCACGAGGAGTAAAAAAAGATCTAAAATT
>MIQA02004209.1:0-20793 GCA_001887855.2 Sclerospora graminicola | reverse complement strand
AACAAGTTCAATTCCATTCGCACTTCAGACCGGGAATACTCATCCGTCCGTATACTGCTCACCAGGAAAGGGTCAGCCGTACCGGCCGGGGACCGGGTGACGTAATCGTCAAACTTACATGTATTGTCGGTTATCCTTTGCTTTGCTTCTTGATTATCCTCTTTACCGACATATGCATAAATACTAACACTAGACCGCTCGGCTCGAACCAGATTCCAACCTGGCGAGCGATCTAGTTTAACATCTTTTCCGCTCCGGGCGGCAACATTCCAGCATGCTTGGTCGGAACGTACCACTTCTTCAACAGGTTGTAAAATTCTTCCATTGGGCACAGTCCCGCCTCATGCACCTCTCCGCAAGCCTTACACGTGAACAGGCAGTGTTCCGCCGGGTGTCCCTTCCTCTCGCACTTCTTGCACGTCAGCCGCTTCCAGCAGCTCCGGTCGTCATGCTTGATGGACCCACAGTGGGTACACTTGCGCTTAGGGTAATCCTGGTCAGCCCGAGCCGGAAAACTCTTCGACTGACCAGAATCAGCTGGTAGCCTGGACGGCCGACTGGCTTCTGCCGAGAAAAGGTACCGATACTGTTCCTCCTCAGACTCACCCCCAGATCGCTGATACTCCTCTTCCGAGCTAGTCGCGTCTGACTCTCGGGCGACCATGCGGACGGCTCGGGCCGTCCTGGTAGATGGCGGCCGGCCTCCTTGATCCGCGTTTAATCGGGACTTGAAACGGCCGGTTCCAACTGCCGCCTTGGGGCCTTGCTTCTTCGCCCTTAGGTACGTGCGCAACGTCACTTCCAGCTCCGTCGTATTCTTCACCGTCAGTAACGCCAGCTGGTTTGCCAGCTCCCGATCGTCCAACGTGCTGATGAACAGTTCCACGTGTTCGCGGGCAGCTTCCGACCGGCTGGGATCTTCTTTAACGGGAATACCAGCTCTCATGCCAGCGACATTCAAACGATGGAGATACTCCAGGGGGGTCTCATCCGGTCGCTTCTTGGAGTGGAAATATTGTCGCGCCGCTGACATTCCAGCTCCGCAGTATTGTTCCTCGAACGCACCGGCCAATCCCCTCCAATTTCCTCGGGTTTCCCGGCTGAGCTCTTGGATCCAGTGTTTCGCTGGTCCCTTCATCAAATCCCCGAAGATCAGGCATTTCTCATAGTCCGACGTCCGGTCTCTGAGAAATGCCGACTTCGTCTTGCTCAACCATCCTCGGGCCTGGTCCACGTCCACGTCGCGTCCGGTGAAGTCTTTCAGCTCGGACGTGGCCGACATTCGCACCCTCGTGATCGCTCCTGAATCCGCGTCAAACGCTTGGGCCGAGGCCATATGGGCTTGGCGGGACATCCCCAGATCCAGGTCATCCGGATCGTAATGGTACTTGGCCGACCTGACGGATTCCATATCCACGTCGCTGAGAGACAGCTTCCTGTTCGTTGGCCGACGTCCGGTCCGGCGACCTGTCTGACTGCTCGGCGGGGCGGCATGGGGTTCACTTTGCTTGGACTGCACCGACTCCATGTCTTCATCACTCGGCTCCCTCGCATAGTACTGGACTGGTTCGGGGGGCTGTGTTCCACGACGAGCAGGCTGGTCCGGTGACTTCGGACTGCCGCGGCTGGCGCTCAGCCGACGTTGCTCTTCCAGGTATCGCTCCATCATCGCCGAGAACATGTTCTGCAGGTGATCCGGCACCTGAGTAGCGACTTGAGGGGCGGCTTGAGGGGCGACTTGAGGGGCAGCCGGGCTGCCAGATTGGCGTTCCTTCTTAATTCGCCCGTCCGCGTCTTCGTCTTCCTCTTTTGGTTCTGGATCCGCCGCCGCTGTCCGCCAGGCCTGCACGCTGTACTGGCCGGCGTTCTTCCGCTCGGGCGTACCCGGATCCTCACGTCCTCCAAGTCTCATGGCTGTCGCCACACGCGCTGCTCCCCTTGGGCCAAGCGTCATGCGAGTGATACCCACCGATGAATCCGATGAGTCCGCTTCCGAAGGGGCAGACTCGTACTGCGAAGAGCCTGAGTGTATACCGGCCGGTTTGCTTGTCGCCGGCGGCGTGGACGGCGCCACTCCAGTCGTAGCCGTCATCTTTTTCGACGGCGGCGAGCAACCCACTAGCGGTACCAAGTGGTCGTGCAGGGCGCTGGACGCCTCCTTCAACTTGTCCATCTTCAGATCAAACAATTCGTTCGGGTCAAACACGCCGGTGTTAATGCCGGCTTGTTTGAGTTGGTCGAATAGTCCTCTAATGAGGGACACGTGGCCGTCTGAGAGAGTTGGGGGAGAGACGGGACCTTTCAATCCGCCTATGATCTTCGGCCGTGTTATTTTTAGTACCTTGTCCGTCCGCAAGAATTGCCCCAACTCGTGAAGGTGGAAAGCACGCTCCAAGTCGACATCCGTCGATAGGCCGTCCTGCTTCTCTTCTTCCTCTTCGAATCGCGGTTTGCCTTTGTAAGTCGAATAATCCAATTCCTGCCAATCCGGTTTCTTTAGGGGTAGGGGGGCCAGATCGCGACTTGGTCCCGATCCGGCCGGCTTCCCACTCCGGTCGTATTCGACTTCCGCTTTTTCTTCCTTTATCTTTTCTTTTATATCCAAAATATGCATTCGTTCGTTAGGATCATGGTCGGAACCATGATCCTTCCTCGGACTATGGTGACTTGCACCATAGTCCGATCCGGCTCCATCCGTGTAGCGGCCGGCACTGCCGTAGGTAGTACCATAATCCGCCCCCGGCGGAGCCTCTAGGGGAGTAACTTCTTCTTTAATGTCAACCTCGAACTCCCCCAATCCGAGGCGACCATCGCATCCTTCCATCTTCAGCAGCATTGGGGGCGATATGCCTTCCCCAATGCACCCGACACAACATCGTCAACAAATTTGACAGGTTTAGGTCTTTCGCCCGCTAGGGACTCGCGGTGATATCCAGGGTCACCAAGAGATCCGGGCACGCGCACCATTGTGGTGTAGTCGCGCTCAGAAAATCTTCCTGAGACGCGATCACCCACGGGGGTCCCAGACGACTGACTACCGGAGGGGGTACTCCGTCCATCCGAGTCATGATCCGATCCGGCTTGAGGCCGGCTGGATCGGTCGCTTCCATCCGCTTGATCGCGAATGCTCGAATGTTGCATGTTAAAAGCTCACCTTGTGTACCCGTCAGTACTGGGTGGTTAGCTCTCTTGATGGACCCTAGGGCGAAAAGTGTAAATCCGTCCAATAGGGAGATGAATGGTAGGACTAGGGGTAGCTCCTGGGCGGAAATCGTCACCGGGGAGCTCGTTGGGTAATATACTTGAACTTTGTATAGTGCCGGCTGGGCCGAGAATAGTCGATCGACCAGCTAAACCAATAGGACACTTGAAGTTTGTATAGTACCGGCTGGACCGAGAATAATCGATCGTCCAGCTAAACCAATAACAATGAAGGGCGAATCCAAATGTGTATCCACAGAAGGCCAAATGTCACCACTTCCCAATACTTTACTTGATACCGTGTTCAAAACACGGGCGACTTGAGGTGAGTATACGAAGTCGCCGCGACTCCCGGTCAGGGGACTTCCGGTGGGTTAACTTAACCTTCCCCGGCAAACCAATAACAGCAAGAGGGGACCTTGTTAGCCCTCTGCCGTGAACCAATAAAGCGACTTGTGTCTAAGAAAGCGAAACGTATACTGATTTATCCTATGTCCAATACTCCCTTTGTGTAGCCTACCTCAAATAACACGCCTGACCAGTCATGTATCTTACCCACGCAACCCGGCTAACTCCGACTCTGTGTACCGGTGCGGCCGGTACACCAACCCCAAATGGTACCAACCCGGCCGGTACACTGAACCCATATGGTACCAGACCGAATGGTACATTGTACCCGACCGGCTCGGCCGGATAGCCACCCATCCGCGCCCCTCGGCCGCTGACGCTAGCAGTCCCTTGGCAGCCCTTCCTACGATCCCGGTGCATAATCTTTCCACTAGAACAATCCTCTTCTTCCGGGCTCCTTCCACTCCATCCTTACGAACAGTCCGCCATCTTGGCCGTCCGCCATCCGCGCCTCGGCCGTCCAACCTCCATAGTCCTTCCGTCTGCTCAGCTCATTCATCCGACTATCCTCGCCCGCCGACTTGGTTTCCAGCCAGGCACCGCCCGACCGCCTACCAGGGTGCCGGGCAGTCCCAAATTACATCTTTTTCCTGGCCGGTCTGGGCATCCGGCTTAGGGTAACATTTTGGCCAATCCGGTGCGAGCATCCATCATCACTAGTCCGTTAACTTCTGGAGCACTTCACCACACACACGTTTGCCCGAGCGAATCGTCTCTTACCATGCCTCCTCTCACGAACGCCAACATAGCGCTCGCATTCCCTCCAAAGTACTAAAAAGACAACTAGACAATTCAGATCGAAGAAAGCTGTTAAGTGATCACAAATTCATGCTGGCAAGTGTGGCGAGCGTTAATTATTTCATGCTTCAACACTAAAGAGAAATGTTTACGATAATGTCAGGATTTCGTTGTAATTTATCTTTTGCAAGCATCACGGTTCGAAGGTAGGTAGAACATACCAATCAGAGCATTTGCCTTCAACACCCTCCACTCAGGGTGGTACTATAAACTGCAAAAATTGATGTCTGCATACATTTCTATACCTTCATAATAATATACTTTAATGATTCGTTTTGGACCTAACAATTTGAGGGGATTGTCTGTAGTAAGTATCTGGTCGGCTATACAAGAAGAGAATAGTATTGTGGGTTCTAGATAAAATCCCTTTGCGCGGTTGGTTCAACCGCGCAAATCCTAAAATTAATAGTAAAGGTGGTTTGGGTGGTCTACGTGATGTAAGCTGACCGAAAAAATCGACATGGTTTGGGTGGTTTTAAATCTCAGGACCAAATCGCGCAGGATCAGCAAAGCTGAACGGTTTTCCCAATAACATAACCAATTAACACGTTCCTTAAGTATCATACGGTTTGAACTAATTTGGTGTGTGCTAACTGTGATTGATAATAGTTATGTTGCTTTGACATACGATCCTTTTCGTTGGTTAGGTGTCATCTTCGTGTTGCTTTGTGCACCGCAAAATCTATTACAGACTAAAGCACACAATACACAGCCTACCAATGAAAAACCCGACATGCCCGCTTCACCGTCACCCACCTTCGTTATGCAGCTTCTAATCGTCCTCACTTTCTGCGTCATTCCACGCACCTCTTGTTGGCATCATCGTGATGATGCTTTTCCCTTTATCTTAGAGTTACTGTGTGAAAGTAATTCGTGTTTAACAAAACACTTTGGCTTCCAACAAATTCTTCATGTCTCATAGATCACTTTATCGACACAGTGTTCGCAAAAATGTATACTACATACGGATGTCATCCAGCTGCCTACCCAAGTGCGCCTTCCAGGGAAGGTAGAAGCCCACAGAGGACATATTTACGTACATTATTGGCGCCGGAGTACGGACAAACGACATAGGGAAACAAGTTTAGCGAACGACAGGTGGTTATAGTTTGTTACAAGGACGACTGAAGAGCAATCAGGTGCCTGATGACCATCAATGCTATACGAGGGTACTGTCGCGTGAAAAATTTCGTTTTCACGGCTAGTAGTAAACAAACCCCTAGTTATACTGCCTGGTCAAAACATATAACGATCAGATCTTTGACGTTCCGCAAGAGCAAGGCCCGTCTTGGCCGATGGGTGCACGCGGTGAGGAAATACATAAATTACCAAGTCGCGGAGACATGGAGGGCCCTCTTCGTTAGCCGATATTCTTCGACCCGTTGGTGACGCAGATCGGCTGTTACCCAATTGCCGATCAGCGATTTATGTTATTCTCACCCCTCACTTCCACGTGTTTGGAGCACGTCATTTAACTGGAATGGTTTGATAACTAAGAGGATTTACTGTGGAAGATCGTGATAATATCGTAAAATTTACGTATTTTTTATCTGGTTATCTCTCGTTATTGGCTGGTCCAGTCCGTCGGGAAGTTTTGACCGACAATGGCGCACGTTCCCGGGTCATCATGTAACGGGGGTGTGGTGAAGTGACCCAGAAATTAACGGACTAATGATAGTGGACGCCCCCACCTGATTGGTCGAAATGTCGCCCTTAGCCGGATGCCCGGACCGATCAATAGGGGACACGATCGAAGGGCCGCCGGATGCATCTACGAGCGGCCGGACGGCGCCAGGCCCTGAATCAGGCCGGACGAACGCGACGGAAGACGTGGATAGTTGGGCTAGCGGGCTAAGCGGTCGGGACGACCGCGGATGGCGGATGGCCGAGGGGCGGATTGGTGGCGGATTGTTTGGAAGGTATGAGCAAAAAGGGCCTGAAGGAAGATAAATGTTCTAGTGGATGAAGGAGGCACCCGGATCGGATGAGAAGCTGCCAAGGGAGTGCTAGTACCAACGGCCAAGGGATTCGGATGGATGGCCATCCGGCCGAGCCGGCCTGGTACAATGTACCATCCGGACTGGTACCAGATGGGTTCGGTGTACCGGCCGGGTTGGTACCATCTGGGGTTGGTGTACCGGCCAGGCGGGTACACAAAGTCGGAGTTAACCGGGCTACTTCGGGTAAGGCACATGACTGGTCAGCCGGGTTATTTGGGGTAGGTTACACAAAAGGGAGTATTGGATATAGGGATAAATCAGTAGGAAGTATTGGATATAGGATAAATCAGTATACGTTTCGCTTTCTTAGACGCAAGTCGCTTTTATTGGTTCACGGCAGAGGGCTAACAAGGTCCCTCTTGCTGTTATTGGTTTGCCCGGGGAAGGTTAAGTTAACCCACCGGAAGTCCCCTGACCGGGAGTCGCGGCGACTTCGTATACTCGCCTCAAGTCGCCCGTGTTTTGAACACGGTATTAAGTATTGGGAAGTGGTGACATTTTGCCTTCTGTGGAAGAGTGTGGAGTTGTATCTGCCTCACATACACATTTGGATTCGCCCTTCATTGTTATTGGTTTAGCTGGCCGATTGATTATTCTCGGTCCAGCCGGCACTATACAAACTTCAAGTGTCTTATTGGTTTAGCTGGCCGATCGACTATTCTCGGTCCAGTCGGCACTATACAAAGTTCAAGTATATTGCCGGACGAGCTCCCCGGTGACGATTTCCGCCCAGGGGCTACACCTAGTCCTAACCCTCATCTCCCTATTCGACGGATTTACACTTTTCGCCCCAGGGTCCACCAAGAGAGCAAACCAGCCAGTACTGACAGGTACACAAGGTGAGCTTTCAACATGCAACATCCGAGCAGTCACGATCAAGCGGATGGAAGTGACCGATCCAGCCGGCCAGATGCCGGATCGGATCATGACTCGGATGGACGGAGTACCCCCTCCGACAGTCAGTCGTCTGGCCCCCCCGTGGGTGTTCGCGTCCCAGGAAGAATTTCTGAGAGCGACTACACCACAGGGGATACGACCACGATCCCCTAAAATATGACCAAAAGAGCCAGATCGATTCAAAAAGGAAGTATTCACCGAACGTCAAGGGATGAGACGGAGGAATGCCTCAAAACAATTTAAATCAGTTTCGGAGGGCCGGTTCATTGTAAACCTTACCAAATCTTCCTTTTTGTAAGACAAAAGCTGGTTTGCTATGAAGAGCGTCTTCTCGAGAATATTAGATCGTTTTGCCTACGAAGAAAAACAGAAAGAACAAGAGGAAAACACCGTATGATCAGAGCCAGCCCGATCAGAAAACGAAAGATCAATGACGTCGAAAATCATGACCCACCCAAGTAGTCGAATCACGTCGTATGTTCTTCTATAAGACGATACGAATTCCAGGAGACTGATACAGTTATCATTATCATGCAACCAGAGATCTTGAGTAACGCCACGGATCTAAACGCTGCAGTTAACCAAATCAATGCGGTCAATGTCCAAAGGCGGCTAATGCAGATAGATACAATCATTCATGGTGTCTTTGAGTCCTAACAACTCTCCAATATTCCTGCAAGATAGATCAACGAATCGGCAATGATGTCATGTGTCATTCTTGCCAACCTCCACAAGAGGGGAGCCCTCTCGAGATCACGTCTCCGTGGGTGGTTCCTGACCTTCCATGGTTTGGATGGCTGTTTGGAAAATAGGCCGTATTGCTGCCTCAGAGGAGCCTGGGGATAATGAGAAACGGTGAAAAGGAGAGAGTGAACGTTTGGGTACGTTAGCTGCAAGTATTACTGATCGACAGGAGAACGACGAAACCCCGATTGAAATCGAACTAACAGACAGTCTCTTTATCGACCCCCACCCACGATGGATCCTGATACCCAATTTTCTTCTCATCACCACAAAATCACGAAGAGCACCATTTACATAAAGATGCACAGTAATCAATTTCATTCTATCATATTTAAGGCCGTGTTCAAGCCAGATATGGATTGGGCATGAACGTGGACTTGGACTTGAAACCATTCTAGCCAAATCCAGGTTCACGTAAATCCAGTCCATGTGTGTTCGAGGATCAAATTCAGACTCTGGATAATGATGTGTCATTCAAAGGGGGTACAGCTCTGATTCGTCAGAATGACAACGAAATAGTGACTAAGTTTCCTTCACCCCCACTCGAAAAGCTGCAACCAACCGCACACATGGACGCCGACGATGCGGACGATCTCGGCGCGTGGATACAGCTTCTGAACGACTTGCGGCAATTCATTCTCTCCGCGCAGCTCTCAACTTCAACGGGAGCTATGGGTTTTTTTTACGAAAACAAATGTTCAAGTCCAAGTCGAGATCCTTCAGACAACAAAAACCTAATCTGAGGAATGGTACCTTTTCTGTCTATAATCTAGATTTGACGAAATTTTTTTCGAGGGATGAATCTCGATTACGAATGTCCACACTCTAGATTTTGGCGTGCTTGAACACGGCCTAACTTATTTTGAATCCTAAAAATGACGACGTTTTATCTAAAGGCGAAAGCTTTTGAGCAGTTCCAACAGTTTCACAAAACCACATGACCGTTACGTAGTATAGAAACATGACCATCACCAGTATTAAGTTGACCATAATTAAACCAGCGCAATAATCAGCATAAGTAATGCCTAAGGGTCATACCCCAAGAATATAGATAGTTGACGGTGAAGGTGTAGGTCACGTAAGGTGAATATTGCGCTCTTGGGTTTTTATAGCTTAGTGAGAGAAAGTGACATCTCGCGATGCAGCAGTCGATGTATGTTACGGGATGAGCGCGTCTCACCATGATTTTCCCAATTGCCATCTTCTTCACCGCTGTGTTATCGTTGGTTATATAATCCATACCGTGCTCCACGATGGTCTTTTTGGTAGAGTGAGACGCGTTCAGCCTCGCACTGATCGGTGGATGACTGCGTCAACGTTTAGCTTAGCGGTGACTTCCAGGTGATTGACGGCTGCACACACTATAATACCTTTCTCGTGCTGGTCCGGCGTCAAGTTGGCAATTTTGTTACAGGCAAAACCAGAAGACCGGTTCCATGTCCTACAAACAACTGCATTCAGTTCGTGGCTTGTGGTATTGGAAGTCGTCGCTTCAGAAGAGGCGAAACAACTACCTGGTAGCTCTGTGACATTGACGATAGCTACATCGTACAAACGTCTCTCGGTCACTAATCGTAAGTACCCAGGAAGACTTGGTAAAAAACCGCGGCAGATTTTGACGTGTGGGTGGGGTGGCACCTTTTCAGATAGATGTCCTATTTGATCGGTAGGTCCCACATGATCCGACTTCGTCAATAATTTTGTTTGGGTATGTATTCGTTTTTTTTGTTGCTCGTACGTATAACCAGGCCTCAGGAAAAAAGGCAATCGTACAAGAGAAAGTGCGAAGCGCCTAATTTCAGAAATTCTAAAATGCCTAATTGAAGTCATACTTATACCGAGTTCAACGGCACTTCTGGGAGGAAAATGGGAGCCTTCGCCGATAATTCTGGCCTTGTTTGGGCTTCGTTGTTCAAGCCATGCCCCAGTTGAAAAAAAAAGCCTCGATACCAACGTGGTCATCTCGATTTGATGGCGTGATCCGACAAGGCCGACGATGGCATGACCGCTACCAAACGAAAGCGTTCAAAGAAAGTGAACACATTTTTCGTTCAGTTGCGCTTTATCACACCTAAAGGAAAGGAAGATCGGCAAGGATGGCTACCGTCGAACGAGCTCAAACTGGGAATACGTTCACTCTACACAGGAAACCCCCCGGTTGTGGTAACAGCGAAATGCAAGCTCTGCGAGACGTTCTGTCGGGAGAGTGCGCACAAGGACCCTCTCCCCTCCAACTACAACCTTCTACTGGATAATAAGAAGCAAGCGAAGCGGTTGTCGACCTACCAGGTGTATTTTTTTCGTCGGGACAACATCATGACGCACCTCCGCAACGAGCATCCAGTCAAGTTCAGCCAGTTTTAAAGCCTCCCGATGGACTCTAGAAGCTCCTTCTTTCCCAAGGCCGATTTGACTTTAGGAATGGTTCTTGTCACGACCAAGCCAGCGATCATTGGTTTCCTCGTTAGCTTCTTTTCGGTGAAAGCCCACAACGAACGCAAAGTTGGAGATATTTCAGTGGATATCATCTTACGCGACTTTGAGTTGCCCGACGGCAAATACCGTCTCGTCATCCAGAACCTCAAGCAGTTTGACACAGTTGTCAAAGCACCGACGAGGGTATCCGGTATTTCAGCGGTCGCTAATCCCTTCGACATTTTCAAAAAAGCCTACGACAATGCAAGTCTAGGTCGTCCAAAAGAGAAATCCATCGCCCAAGACATGCGCCGTGTCGTCGCACTCAATCTTGCCGCTATCCGCAACATCCTCGAATCGGTGTGGGGCTTCGAAAGTGTCGTTGATGGCGCGTCTCACAAATAAGAGGGATATCTAGACGTGCGTCTATCTTTTGCGCTCTGCGTCTAGCTTTATAACATCCACTTGATGGCAATTCCGATGGGGAATCACAGCCACACGGCCGACAACTACGCAGAACGAGTCATCTTCCTCCTCGAAAAGGTGTCGGGTGGCACATCTTATCCAAGCTGATGTCTGTGACAAGTGACGGTGCTTGGCTGCAGGAAAGGGTAGACACTCCGCATCCGCAGTGCGTGTGAAGCCGAGGGGGGGGCATTGCTATGAACTGGTATGGAAGCCACCAGCAGAACTTTGATCTGGACAAGTTTCTCACCTGCCTGGATGTGTTGGTGGATTTTCGATCAAGGCTTGGAGCTGAAATCTCCTTCACAAGATTTCATGACAGCGTTGCAGCAAATCTTGGCGAGGCGTGTCCCACATATTCCGCTCGTAATCAGTAAGGAAGCTACTCAAACTCGTGCATGCAAGCAGCACCGATCTACACAACCAATTACTGCTATCCTTTGCAGGTGATACGCCACTTAGCTATACATTTTTACCTTCTCTGTAAAGCTGGCTCCCACCTTCTTTAATAGTATACGCTTCTTGGTAATCTTATGGCCTCGGATCCGAGTCAAATAACAATCAACACTCTGCCAAACGCCGACAATTGGGAAAAGTCTCGTGACTAGTTGGGTCGA
This sequence comes from Sclerospora graminicola, assembly GCA_001887855.2. NCBI lineage: Eukaryota > Oomycota > Peronosporomycetes > Peronosporales > Peronosporaceae > Sclerospora > Sclerospora graminicola. Next base: position 9,248 of record MIQA02004209.1, on the reverse strand, counting down.
CGTTACGCTCGGTACTCCTTTGAACGAACGACCCAGGTAACCGGCCGGAGGCAGCCGATGGCCCGACCAGATCAGAAGAGGACAAAGTCAATTGGCTGACCGGAGATCGGTCAGATCCAGCACGATTTGTCAACAGGGGTACAAACCTCGTCTTTGACCGAGAAGATCGTCCAACCCCGCCGAGGGTCTGCTGGAAGTGAGCAGGGTCGGCTTGAAGATCCTCCAAATTCTTTTTTGATTGGTACAAGCGAATTTGCATCGCCCGCAACTGGCATATCCAGTGTACTCCTTGACCTTCAAAGTTTCGGCAGTAAGTTCGATTTGATTTGATTAAGTCCGATTGGATGCCCATGCAAAACGGTGTTCCAAAAAAAGGGCGTGTGTCGAAATCCCAGCCTATTGAGGATCAGCTTCTTGTCCCCATTAAGGACATGCGTCGAGACAAAATTATGGTAACGCGACAGCTTATCATTGACCAAGCGAAGGCTTGGCTTCCTGACCTGCTTGTAGAAGCATCTGGACAAGCGTGCAATTTGAGGTGTGCGAGATTTATGCATCCCAATCGCCTCACCATACGACGTGTCGAGGATTGCACGTCAAGATCTAGAGATTATTCGTTTGAATTTCGTCGATACGGTTGCTGATGCTTTACTCGAGACTACACTGGATTATGGTCTGCGTGTGTGCCAGCGACGATCACTTTTGAACATGGATCCGACACCAATCTATGCCAACGATTGGGCACACACAAAAGTCGAGTTTATGGGTGCAGCGATGGTTCCAGCGATAGCCGATGCTAGCAATAATGTTCGGTGCACTGCTGCTCTAACGGTTTCTGCTGATGGTCGTATGCTACCACCTCATTTTGTATTCAAGGGAACACCAGGAAATCTCGCTGAAGATGAAGTTAGCGAGCTTGTGGATTCGACTGAAGCGTGATTTTCCCTCGAAAAGAATGTTTGGTTTGATGGGACAGTCATGCTGGAGTACATAGATAAGATGTGGAAGTATGTTGTAAGTGAACCCTCTGTCATGATTCTGAAGAAAGCGGCCGCCAGGTACAGCAGCAACGAAGAGGAAGGACAAGTACGAGAGAGCACTGGAAAACATTGGGTTAATTACTCGCAAGACTGTGATTAACTCCTTTAATAAGGCAGGCCAATTCTTTCCGGAAGATCCATCTTTTGGCAGTGATAACTAGGTGGTAATACACACCTTCTCCTTTTTACCTTTTGGGGGCTGCACGAAAAAGCCTTTGCCAGATTTTTTGCCTAAAAATCCCTGCCCGATCATTTCTTCGAACCGTTTAGCATAGCCTTTTTCCATACGCATTCCCAGTGCTTTTGAAAGTGTTCGGTTAACGCGGTAGGTCACATCAAGGCCCACTTCGTCAGCTAGAGTGATCGGATCAACTGGCAGACCTCACTTGGTCATAAGCTTAGCAAGCTTCTCCGGTTCAACGCCATCACTAACCAAAGCCAACGTTTCAGCAATATAAGGTCCAAGGCAGCGTCTCACGTAAACCCCTGGCACATCCTTCACTACGATAGCTGTCTTACCTTGGCGAAGTCCCAAATCAACCGCCTTTCCAGCGGTAACGTTGCTGGTACCGGCATGGCGAATAATTTTCAGCAGCGGCATACTGGGTACAGGCGAGAAGTAATGCATGTCAGTCACGTTTTTCGGGCGCTTACAAGCAGACGTAATATCAGCAACAGACAGAGCTGACGTATTGGTCGCAATAACACATTCCTCCAGCATGTTATTCTCAAGATCGGATAGAACCTTGTGCTTAAATTCTCAAGATGGTGCAGTGGTTAAGGCCCCGCCCTCGGGACCGGGAGATTGCGGGTTCGAGTCCCACCGTGGACGAAAATCCAAAGTCGGATAGAGTCGGGGTCCAAAGTGTAATGAAATGAGGCCCTTACAGCACCGCGTTTGACATGGCTTACACCACCTTGTATGGGGTCAGGTTCTCTAAATATTCTTAAATTCTCAAGATCCGATAGAGCATTGTGTCTGTCGCGCAAAGCACGATAGGATCGTAAGAAAAGTGGAACACCCGTTGTATCGCTGTATGTATTGAACCTTGCTATGGAGAAACTCCCACTGACCATCTAACAGACCTCCCTTCTGACGTTTGAACATCAGATACTTCCATTTTGATGGAGAAGTATTCTCGCTGCTTTTTGTCGCTCTTCGCTTGCCTCTTGCTGACATTCGTAGTGCCTCGGCCGATGAAGAAACCACTGTAACGCAGATAACGTCCTCTTTCGAATCATTTTGCTTGGCCTGGAGAGGATATTTGACCATCTAAAGTCAAAGAAAATGACGCCAAATATACTAGAGGTTACGTATTTGTCGGCCACTAAGCTCCACGAAACTCACGTGTGTCCCACTCTGCAATACGTGTGTAGTCACAGATAGAACATGAAGTGCTAAGCTTATCCGTTGCCTGGGAGGAAGTAACAAATTGCTATTCGCTTTAACTCCATCTTTCTCTTCGTATGCAAGACACAGCGACTTCACAGGACAGTCTGAGCATAGAGAGTTCTACATGAGCAACAAACATTCTTCATAACGATTTTCAGCCGCAAAAATGCTTATGGCACGTTTACTACCTGGACCACTGTCGACCAACGGTCTCACTGACTTAAATTTTGCTTTCACATTTAAATTGATGCTTTTACCTTGTTTTAGAATCTTATAAAATATGTACCTAATTTCGTACAAGTTTTCACCTTATTAGAGCATCGCCACCGGTAAGTCTTAACGTCAGGTTTTAATTGACGAGTTAAGACCCCGTGGCTGATCGTTAAACCTGTGTGAACGAATTTGTTCCACCGGCAAGGTTTAACGTCAGTTTTATTTAAAATATCTGCCAATCATTTTTAGCTTACACCTGTAATTAAAAAAACTCAAATAATACACGTGTTCAAAAGCATCTGAAGGGTCTCTGGGTTATCTGACGTTCCGTCCGAAGCTTCGAGCGCATCGAAGTACGGCTGAAACTCCTTCTATCCAATAGCTTGTAAAATACCCACGGGGTCTCGAGCTGCTTCTTCATCATCGTCGTCACTGTTAGTGTCAAACCGAGGCGGCTGTTGCTTGACAATAGCACGCAAAACACGAATCTCATCCACTAGCCCCGACCTTAGCAGCCTTAGTATCTACACGTTTGGCTAGACGATCAGTCTGCACCGGCTTGTTCGCGTGAACCCAGAAAGCACAAGCATCGAAATATTTCTCTAGATTGCACTGTTCCTGCTCTTGTTGAGCTAATGACGCACTATGAGGAACACCAGTCTGTTCAAACACCTGCAAGCTGCGTTGCACTTTGCGCACGTTATTAACATGCAATCTCGTAGCCATGACTGGGTCCACAGCTTGAGGCCGTGCGTAAAGAGCCTCGGGGGGTCGTCCACTGCTCCTGCTTCTTCTGTTCTTGCTGCTGTTCTACTTGTGTTTTGACCGGTACGTCGTCCAGCAGCCGAGACTTCCAGAGGATCGACTGCGTATAATACATGGTCCCACCCACAACAATCGGTACTTTACCTCTGGCTAATATCTCTTCAATAGTCTGCTAGGCGAGGCGCTTGAACTCCAATACGTCGCAGCGAGCACTCGGGTCCACGACGTCGAAGAGATGATGCGGAATACCTTGCTTCTCGTGCTCTGTGATTTTCGCTGTCGCCACGTCCAGCCCACGGTACATCTGCATCGCGTCCGAGTTGACAACCTCACCACCGTACTTCGAAGTACGGTATTGTTGACCAATGAACCCGCTTGGTTGATTAAAACCACGGTTTTAAAATAAGCCCTATAGCACTAAATTTAAGACCTCGTGCGGTAACGACCAGTAATAAGACTTGCCGGTGGCTGTTAAATCTGGTCTAACGGGAGGTTTATAGGTTAAAACCTTGATTAAGACTTACCGGTGGCGATGCTCTTATGATTGTATAACGTTTTGATATGAGCCAATGCCCGTAAGGCACAAGCAAGGGCAATACAATTTGGTTTTTGGTGGCCGCACTTTTCCATTAAAAAAGGCTACTAGTAACAGCGAGCTCGAGGGTAGTGGTCGCCGATGCCGTTGCTGCTGGCCGCATCCACTCGTAGTCACTGACTCTACCACATCTCCTATCTTCTGAACAATACATTCCTCCTGTCTTTCTGGACGTAGCGTTTCTCTCTTACTAGCAACACAAACTGCAAAGTAAAAACTTTTATTGTCTAAGTTGCTGTTTGGGTGCAGTCGTTTCAGACCAATTTCGGTCATTATAGTCTTTTTTTTGCGAAACGACCAATATCGAAGATATCCAGTTTGTTTGGAAGGCGTTAAGTGGTCGTTATTAATGACCACCATGGGTCAAAAGAAAATTCACCCCTGGAGGTGGTTGTTTGTCATATTGCTTAGGGATAGGCGTTTTAGCAACCTAAAGAATCAGAAACTATCTAAGAAGTAAACTGGTGCCCTTTTCGCGTCGACAAGTTTCTTCAAATCTCCTGTACCAGATTCAAGAGCTTTCTCCACCACGATGTTAACCTTCTCCGGGGCACGTTGGAATTATCCACTACGTCCAATATGCGCATAATCACAAGATAACCGCGCGGGTGGTTGCACGCTTCCAGTACTTTATCTTTAAGAGTCTTGATAAAACGTTTACGATCCTTGGCTGCTCCTAGCAATTGCAATTGTTCACGACAGACAGGCGCATCATTGCGTGTGGCAAGCAGCGCGCCAAGAGGGACATTGATGTAATAGCCGTATACCGGTATTGTAACAGGCTAGCTGTTACAGGCTTACACTGTGAAAATTGCAAGTAAGGAAGTGTGCAATTGGTTAGGAACAAATGTAATTTGTTCCTCAATAGTTTAATTAATATTAAACTTAGGATAGACTATTTAATTAATTAAATAGTCCCTCGGATATATATATATATCCAAGACACGTGGCTACAAGACGGTAGGTTTAAGAGTGAACATATTATGAGTGGTTTAGAGTTAATAACTATAATTAAATCTAAACTAATCATACAAACATATATATAAAGCTGATCTAATAATACTTTTATTATTAGATCTCTTCTTAGATTCGATATTTGGATCTGAATCTGTTTGTCAGGGTGGATTATAATAACTTATAATCCAATATTCACATTTCAGACAGTAAGTCTGAAATTGAACTGTGATATTTCAACTTAAATATCACTTATGTAATGGTAACCCATTACAGGTATACTGGAAAGTCAAGTGAGTCTTTCACCGTTGGCCTATCAACTTTAATCCGCAAAATCCGCCAACAAGTTTCAGATATGACGCATAATTCAACCCAAAACTCATGAAGCGAACGAAATCCGATTGCTTCTCTCGGCTCAGATATACTTCGTATAGTGTCTTGGATACCCGATGCTAAGCCCAGAAAAATCTAGAATCTCACAATTTCTTAGCCACAAAACCTTAGCTAAAGAGTTTGAAAAGGGCCCTTTCCTCAATTTGTTTTGTGTGAGGATTGAACCCACTACCTCTGACTTATCAAGTTGGTGCTTATCCACCGCACGATTTGAACCCCAATCACCGAAACGCGAGCATGAGACCAGCTCTAATCGTTTACCGGTCAACTTTTGTTCTTTGTTTGATAATGCAACACGTCGTCATGTTTTATGAGCAAGCCACGATTTGACTGGAAGATAAAAAACATTTTGACAAATTAGAATAAAGAACGATTTTTGGCTGAAATCGCGCACAAATGTACCAAACGGTTCAGGCACATTTTTTGGTGCAAAATCGTCGACAAAAGTTTTGCTCCAACAAATAAATGACCGCTACAAATGACCCAACTTGTTGTGACTGTACCCAAACAGACCCTAAAGTTTCTTAACCAAAAAAACATGTACAGTCGCAACCCTTTATAAGGGACACTTCGGGAAGGAGATCCGGGCAGTTCTCTATTTTAGGATGGACAATAAGAGAGCATCAGGGTCAGAACAATGTATGAAAAGGTATCCAAATCTCAAAATAGGGTGAGGTTTCGCTCACTGTTGGCGGTTTCGAAGTGGTGACCAATGTAATACGTCCGACGGGCAATGGCCAGCATGGTGAGTCACGAGGTTACCTCGCCCCCTGGTGCGCAACAGAGGGGTGGCCACTTGTGTATGGCTGGCATGGTATCCCAGCAAATCCTAGCTAGTGAGCGTAGGGGTAAAGTGACGTTTTGTTTATCTCCACTACTCAGAGGCGGGTGATATTTTGCTGTTGCATCCCGGGCAACATCATCTCGCGTTTGTGGGCGAGGCTGTCCGCGATCTGAGAGGAGGGTTTCACCTAGGAGAACGCGTAGACGGCAAGCTGTTGGCAACCAAAGAGAGCCTCACGGTGCGAGAACGACTCCTCCTCGTCTGCACTGTCACTGTCTCCTCCGCTGTGAGCTGACTCAGCTTCTTGGTCTCGAGCATCGTCCTCGTCTCGCACTCGCAATTGGGTAGCCGGAAAGACCTCCAGATCAACGTAGACTCGCGCATCGAGTGGGTCGCCTAGATTTAGGTGGCGAATGAGCGCGTTGAGGAAGCCGGTCAGTGTCAGTAGCGTCGTTTGAAGCGTGCAGCTCAGTCGCAATCGGCGCTGGCACAATGCCCGTGTGACACCAGCAGTTCCTGATGGTGTTTTGGACACCTCATTCCATGCCTCGACAGTAAACTTGATCGCGGTGAAAACGTCCACACGACGTACAGCACCGTCAGCCTCCAGCTGGTCGATGACCCATCGAATGAGACGCGTCTTGTACTTACACTTGAAACTGCGGATAATGTCAGCATCCAGTGGCTGCAAGAAGCTCGTGGTGTTGGATGTAGGAATCGAACAGTCACGTTGGAGAGCTAGATCGCGCCGTGCGATGGCGCACTTTCCACGAGGAGGAGCACCTTGCGATCTAGCATCTGCAGATTGAGACGGTACAGCCACTCGGATAAATGAGGTCCTGTCATCCAGGCTTTCTTGTTGGCGTAGTACTGCACGCCCAAGCGCTCCTGTGGTGGAGCCGATTTCCAAATCCATGACCGAAGTCGTGGGTGGAATCCGGATACCCACTGGCCCGGACGACCAACTATCGGAGGGGGTACTCCGTCGATCTTGATCAGCAACGGAATCAGATGAATCACCACTGTGGTGACTGATCTGATCCTCCCGGTCATCTGGCCGGTCTTCATGCTCATCAGGATCTATGTTTAACTTCATCTCACCTTATGTACCCGTTGATCGGGGCTGATTACACTCACTTAGGTGGACTCGGTGACGAAAAGGATGATCTTGATCAGGTCGGAGGGTTTGACCTTCTCGAAACGGGGGGTGTCCTCGGGTGGAAATCTTCACCGGAGAACGGGTTGGGGTCGACACTTATTCAGTATCTAGGCACTGATCAGAAAAGTTCGTCTGATCAGGCCAGCCAATGAGAGAGAGATATAACGAAACCAAGAAAACGCGATCTATCCACGATCTTCCACAGTAATCCACAAACGTTATCTCCACAAAACCTTTACCAATATTCTTTAACGTGTTCCAAACACGTGCGCGTTGCGGGTGAGGTTAGATCACCTAAAACAAACCCGTCGGGGGTCTTCCGGTAAGCCAAAATGCGCCTTAGCGTGTCTTAACCGGGAAATAGATGAGCAAGAGGGGACTAATCAACCCTGTGCTCCCAATGACCGCACACGTGGCGGAGCGACTCTTTGCTTTAGGGGGAAAATCTAAACCTGTTATTATATATGCAATGTCTTATACCTGTGTACCATACCTCAACTCATGCCTGACCTTTACTTCGAACCTATTTACTTCGTCGCACGGTTGCGTAACACTCTCTTGCCCATCCTGGCCGCACCTTCAAGCTGACCTGTACCGATTCTGCCCCGATCATGACCCGACTCTTCAGAAGATCTTCAACCCATCCTGATCTTCAACAAACGACCTTGAAACCACTTGAGACCTGCTCTTCAGCACTTGTTCACTTCATATATAGTCCGACCAAACCGAGAACTCACTTGCCCTTGCTTATCAACGCTGATCAGAGGCTGATCGGCCCTGATCACGATCGCCATAGTGATCGACCAAGTGATCAGGTGGTGATCAGGCTGATCAGCCCTTGATCACCTCGGGAACGCCCTGGGTCATCATCGTCACGACTCAATTCATCTTCCAAACCATGCTTCCGATCTTACTACACCGTCAGGACAACCATACCACACTGATCTCGGCTGATCAGGCCTGATCAGGCCTTGCCACATCATCTTTGGACCAACCAAAGGTTCACATCACTCATACAACCTGTTAATCCACCTGCCCGATCTTCATTCATCGTTTGATCTTCCTTCTCCGGGCATGACAAGCCGATCAGGCTGTAACTTTGTATCATAGTCAGCTTCCACCAATATACCATTCGGAGATCGGCTGGTCACCTGTCCTTGGTATGCCATGTCAACAATCACAATCACTATTTCTTATTATATCCACGAGAACTCCACTTAGTGACTGTGACAACCATCGTGATCGTGATCTCCATCATTCTGCCAGTGCCTGGGATTGGGCTTAACGACCATATTTGGCTGATTCTTCCACGTCGTAAATATCCGTTGGCCACCATCTTTTCTTCTTGATCGTGATCGACCTTTTCCCACCCATCAACCGTCATATGTTGATGGGTGTTCTATCGTCACCAATTGACGGCCATGTGTGGTCCACTTCAGTCCCAATATTTCCCGATCGCTTCACCACACGAAGTTCGTATCTACTGCTGCTCTTTCCACTGAAGTCTACCATTCGTAACACGCTTCGGACACACAGAGCAGACACGAGAGTGCAATTTCACGAACAGCACGATTTTGGTGGCTTTCTACTGTTGTGGCTAGAAAATGGCAAATGGTCAAATGCTGATAAAAAGAGCGACACAATCCCGGAAATGGCCTCGAGCTGAGCGTCATCGTGACTTGAAAGTGTCACGGCGCTTGCCAGGATATCTAGAAGTGCGTCAAATTTGACACTTTTCAGCTGACGCGTTACCTCAATGATAAATTCCAGGGCTTGACGTCGTACCGCCTCATTAAAGTATTCATACACACGTGCAAGGGTTGGAATCACTTCTTCCTTAATCACACGATCCTCACAGACATTGCGACTTGTCAACAAATTTACTCTCAACATTTCAAGTGCCTCCAAGCGCACTGCGCTAGGCACAGATAGAGCATCGCCATCCGATTGAA
>MIQA02004205.1:0-11601 GCA_001887855.2 Sclerospora graminicola | reverse complement strand
TGTGCCTTACCCAAAGTAGCCCGGCTAACTCCGACTTTGTGTACCCGCCTGGCCGGTACATCCTCCAGATGGTACCAATCCGGCCGGTACACCGAACCTACCTGGTACCAGTCCAAATGGTACATTGTACCCGGACGGCTCGGCCGGATAGCCACCCATCCGCGCTCCTCGGCCGCTGGCGCTAGCAATTCCTTGGCGGCTTCTCATCCGATCCGGGTGCCTCCTTCATCCACTGGAACAATCATCTTCCTTCAGGTTCCTTTCACTCATACCTTCCAAACCACCCGCGCCTCGGCCGTCCGCCATCCGCGCCTCGGCCGTCCGCCATCCGTGGTCCTCCCGTCTGCTCAGCCCGCCTGTTCGACTATCCACGCTCCTTGTCATGTCCGCCGGCCTGATTTCCAGCCGGGCGCCGCCCGGCCGCTTGCAGGTGCGCCTGGCAGCTCCCAGATCGCGTCTTCTCATTGACCGGTCTGGGCATCCGGCTAAGGGTGACATTTCAGCCAATCCGGTGCGGGCATCCATCATCATTAGTCCGTTAACTTCTGGAGCACTTCACCACAGCCGCCCCTGAGCCTTGTCACAGCCGCACAACGGTTGAGGCACGCGCTCATCACATCTCCCACACTTTGACTTTCACCGCCCTATGTCTGAACGTGACAACGCCCCCATTGGTCCCATGCCGGGCCACTCCCCGGCCAATACCCAGCCATCGGCCGTAGGCCCGGATGCCCATCCGGCCGGTCCAGAGCATCGCCCAGGGCAGCCCGACGTGGCTGCCCTGCAAGCTCAAGTCGCTGCGCTAACCACTCACGTAGCCAGCCTAGAGCAAGCCAACACCGAGTTGGCTGCAACCGCCCGGCTGGCTAGTCAGCAAGCGGATGAATCCCGGGTCCGGGAGGTTCTGGCCACCTTTCAATCCCGCGACCGCATTAGCCGACTGGAAAGTGAGAAGGCCGACCTTCTCCAAGCGAGAGATCGCCTCCAAAAGCAGTCGGACTCACAGCGTGTCCTGAACCAGAAGGCCTTAGCTGCCTTGAAGATCCATAGTAAGTACCTTTCGCCTATTCAGGTTTGTCTCTCCACTCACTCACTCCGTGTATGTCCTCAGACCAAAATGTCATGAACCTCCGCGTCTTGGTGGTCGAGTCTTTTCAGACCGCGCGCGAGTTGACGGCGCGCTACGATAGCTATATTAAACTCTCTAAACGATTGGAGAGTTCGCAGCTAGAGCTGGGCAATTTGGAGTTTCGCCGGATCCGGCTCGCCAAGAAGTTGACGAAGTATCAGAAGGCGCTATACCAGTCGGCCGATGCATCGCCCGACCTCCAACGCCGAATCCGGGAGCTTGAGGCCGCGTACGCTGAAACCCAATCGGGTGTGAGTGAAGCCCGGGAGGCGTTTACCCAGCTTGCGGAGGAGCGCGCGGACTGCCTGTCCTCTCTCAAGGAAGATCGGGCTCGGCTAGCCGCTTCGGCGTCCCGGGTGAGGGGTCTAATGAAGGGCCCTGCCCCCATCCGGGAGGCTATTAGGCATCTCCTTGACTTAGCTTGTCCGCGAGACCCTGGTCCAGCCGCTTCCGCCACGCCCCTTCTCCCGTCAGCCGCTGGTTCCGCCACGGCCGTCCGGACATCCAGTGCGGGAGCGTCCGCCCCCGGATCGGCGACCGGTGGTACGGGAAAGGCTTCTCGTCTACGGATTTGGAATACTTCTCAAGACCCTAACCCGCCGCCAGCGCCAGCCGGCGAGCAGGCGGCTTCTCTCTTGTCCACTGAAGATCCGTCTGCGCACAAAGGCAAACGTCGGTCCAGTCGGGTTGCGTCGCTCCACGGCCCCGTGGCAGCCAAACGGCCTAAACGGTTCGCTGCGCCGGTGAGCGCGGCCCTAGGTCATGGAGACAGCGGGCCGGGTCCTAGCCCCACTTCGATCTCGGCCCCACCGGCTTCGGGGAAGTCCTCCCGTCGTCCTCGCACTGCCAGATCTTCGTCGAAAGCTCCGACTGCCCCGGCTCTCCTTAGCGTCTCCCCTCATGATCCCCGAGGCCCGTCCACCGCCTCTCCTGATGGAGAAGAAGCGCCCGACCTACCGGAGATGGACTCTGATGAGGTCACCACTGAGGACCTCGAGGAGTTGCCTTCCCCGGACCCCTTCGCATTCGACGAGAACGAGTCCAAAGAATCCTCAGAGGAGTCCCCTCCGTTGTGGATTCCCCGCCGGAAGGTTATGACGGTCCTCGAACTGGCTGCGGCTATTCCCTGGTCAAAGGCGCAGTTGGAAGGCTTGCGTATCCAAGACCTCACTGGTGCCCTTGTCACCCGGGCGTTGACTCGCCCGCCGTTGTGGATATTCCCGCCGGCCCTCGCTATGCCCAAGGCCGAGGACTGGGATGCCAAGCTAGTGGCGATTGAGCCGCTGAACGCAATCTTGTCCCGGAAACCTTGGGCCATACTGGCGACAAAGATGCCGGACATCGGTCTGCCCCATGTCGGCTGGTTCGCGGACTTTCGGGAAGTCTGCAAGGAGTACCTCTCTCGGCATGGACAATCCATCTGGGAGTCAACCCATCACCTTTCCATTTCCATTGCCGCCGGGCGCGAGTCCCCCGGGCTAGCTAAATACCGGGCCGACCGCAAGAACCGTCGAAACCGCGCGACTGAGGGCTGGACTAAGCTCTGCAACTTCGTGGTTGACGGAATCCAGCACGGCCACTGCGACTTGGATATTTTTCTCCACCCTATCATGCTACATCTGGCCAACCGCCGGGTGGAGAAAAGCGGGAACTCGGCCGAAGGCGGGACTTGGTATCCAGGGTTGGGTCGGTGTCAGGTTACCACCCTCCAAGCTTCGCTCGATGCGCTCGATCAACAAGATCCGTGGCGCAACCAGTTCCGGCAGGACCCCGATCGTCACCCTGGCCTCCGCGTGCCCCGACTCCGGAACAAGTTCTGCTGAGCTTCGCCAGGGATGACCCATGAGGCTAGCCTTGCATACTCTTATCTTCTCCATTCATTACTGGCTATTAACCTCGATAATACACTTTTCTTTCCATTTTTTACGTAAGTAACCACTTGCTCATCTTTCTCGTCCGACATCTCCCATCCGGCACCATACTAATTCGAAGATAACTCCGGAAAACCGATCCATCCGGCACCATACTGATTCGAAGATAACTCCGAAAAAAACGATCCATCCGGCACCATACGAAGATAACTCCGAAAAACTGGTCGGACCAGACTAGCTTCCATCCGCCGATTGCTCGGCTGAATGGTGTCAGTTGGTCCGGCCGTGCCTGTTGCCCTGGAGCCGGGCGGACTAATTCTCTGCCTCACCTTCTTCGTGGGTTTGCATGACCCCGAAGTGGTTTCGACTCGCCCGCCGGCGATCGAACTCTCTCATTAAAGCTCCACAATTTAAATCCAGTTCGTCCACCGACGACCACTCCTCGCAATTTTTCCACTACACGAGAAACTCTCTGTGGATCCGCCCAAACCGGGTTTTCCGTCCGTTCCGAACGTCCAAAATTCCTTTTACTTCGTACTCATCCGGGTCTAACGGCTTGTCCCAACTGTCCTCCGGCAGTAAAGCTTCATTGAAATCCAGCCGGTCGCTTTCCCCCGTAAGGCGTGTATTCGGGCGGCCCGGGAAATGCTTAACCAACTTCAACTTGGAAACGTGTACTATTGGGAAAACGTTATATTCCGTGCCGGCCGTGACAAGCTTAACTGCATGATCTCCGACCAGTTCTGCTACTCGGAAGGGGCCATGCCACATATGCGCCCACTTTCGAGCATAGCCCTCTTTGACCCGATCCAGGTACAGCCATACCCGGGAGCCGGGCTCGATGCCGTGTTCCCTGGCGCGGTTGTTATTTGATCGGCGCGGTCCTTGATTGCTTGTCGGAGGCGCTCGTTCACTTGTTCCCTCGCCAGTGAATAGTGGCGTTGCGCTTTCATCCTCCAGCGACGGGCGTCTCTGTCCCGGCTTCTGGTGCACCCTATTGGTATGGCTGCTTCTAAAGTGGATCGGGGATCCCATCCGTAAGCCAAATAAAAAGGGGTGTCGCCCCTTACCCGATCGTACGACGAATTGAGAGCGAAAACCAGTCTCTCGGCATATTCGTCCCAGTCGTACTGATCCGCCTCTACCACATACATCTTGAGGGCTCTGGTTAGAGTCTGAACCATCCTTTCGGCCTTTCCATTCGCCTGCGGGCGGTAAGCCATAGTGGCGCTCTGTTTCTGTCCTAAGATCTTGTTGAAAGCTCGGAATACGTCTGCCATAAATCCGGGCTCCCTATCGTGCCGGATGACCTCGCTCACCCCGAAACGCCTGAACACACATTCCTCGTAGCTTTGCGCAACCTGTTGGGCGGTACGGGTGGAGCTGGCCTTTGCTATGACCAGCCCGGTAAACAAATCCGTCCAGATCAGCAGCTCTGTGTACCCATTTCGAGATTTGGGTAAGGACGGGATATGGTCCATCGCAATGACTTGAAAAGGATAGGTGGCCTGTATGTTCCCAGGCGACCGCCCTCTAATGGTCGGCCGGCCTTTCCCTGTTTCACAATCTGGACAACTCCCCACATAGGCCTGAACGCTACGGTAAAGCCCCCGCCAGTGGAAATGTGCCTTAACCTTGTGATATGTCCGGCCGATGCCCTGATGTCCCCCTTCCAAGCTCACATGGTAGTGGTGGAGGATATCCGGTTGCAGAGTAGTGGGTACGACTAGCCGAGCGGATCTATCTCTCTCGATCTCCGGCTGGTCGGCGTCTCGGTAGAAGAACAGTAGCCCGTTTTCGTCCACTTCATAATCCGGGGCCAGCTTGAAGCATTCTTTAGCTTGTTCGGCTGTCAGTTTATCCACGTCTCCGTTAAGGTATGCCTTGAGATCTACTATCCACTCTTCCTCGTCCTGCGCTTGGAGAATCTGCTCTGCTCGTAACTGTTGAACTATCCCTTCGTTCATTGCTTCTGGGGATAGTGAGCCAGCGGCTGAAGAACGGCGCTTCTGCGATCGGGTGACGGCGCTCACCTGGATTACCTCCTCCGTGTTGGCCGGATGGATAATCTCGGGCAGCCGATTGATCTCCGTCAAATCTGATAACAGAGCTGGATCGGAAACCGTTACCCCCACTTGGTCACGCATGGCCAGCGTAGCCAAGTGATCTGCGCTCTTATTCCACTCTCGTTTGACATGTAACAGTTCATGTTCCAGCCATTTCCGCAAGGCGGACATAACCCGATCATTTAACAATCTCCGCCGTGGCGCCTTACAATCTATCTCTCCTGTGATTTGCCGGATCACCAGATTGGAATCACCACATATGATGATCCGCCCCTGTGTCCGGCCAGCCAACAGATCTAGGCAAAGTAAAAGCCCCCTGTACTCCGCTTCGTTCACCGTTATGCCAGGCGTGAAATCCGAGGCGGCCGCGACCACTTTCCATTCGGGCAGCTTCCACACAATGGCACTATAGGCCCCGACCCCTTTCTTTACGCTCGCCGACCCATCGAAACTCAAAACCATTAGTTCCTCCGTGGGTCCCACTGTTGGCGGCGGTAATACGATAGTTTGTCGAGGCTGCTTCCGAGGCGCGATCGCTATCAGTGCTTCCTCCACTTCTGCCCTGGGGGTAATGCTGGCAGCCAGTGTGCCCAGTATTTCCTCTTCCCCTTTAGTACACTTAATCACTTCGAGGGACCACTGAGACAGCAGAGCCGCCCATCTCCCCAGCCGGCCGTCAATTCCACTCGCCGACAGGAGCCATGATAGGGTCGACCGTCTAGATAGTACTTTGATGGGCCGAGACACCAGCATAGTATAACACACATCCAAGATCCGTAATAGAGCCAAAACTTCTTTATCCACCAATCCGTAATTGACTTCATTAGCCTTCAGGGTCCGGCTGGTGAAGGTCACGGGACAGTACACTCCGTCATGATCTTGCACGAGAGCGGCCGAGATGGCCCACTTGTTAGCGTAGATGATGACCACCGGAGTCTTATTAACATCGAAATGTTTCAGGACCGGTGTGGTCGCCATCTTCGCCTTTAACATACCAAAGGCCACCATCGCCCGGGTCATGTGGTCGTCCGGGCCGGCCGCGCCGGGTTGTCTGGGCGGAAAAGGGCGCCTTCTCATTGGCTGAAATAACCGAAAAGGGCGCCTTCTCATTGGCTGATATTGCCGGCCCGGCTTGCGTCTCCGCTTGCCTATCCTGCTCTCTCAGCTTATGGTAATCCACCTCCCGCAACTCATACAAGACCGCCGCATAGACTGCAAAATCCTCGATGAACCGACTGTAATAATTCAGGCTGCCCAAAAAGGATTGCATAGCCTTTAGGGATCTCGGGAAAGGCAGATTACTCAGGGACTCCAAATCCTTCGGATTAGCCTCCAATCCGGCGATCGAAACCTGGTGACCCAAATAGGTCACCTTAGTCTTTCCCCAGAAACTCTTAACCACACTAATCGAAAGATTCCACTTTTCACACGTAATCATCAACTTCTCCACTTTGTCACACAGTAAATCCCAGGTAGTTGCCGTAACGAGAATGTCATCAATGTAAGACCGCCGCCCCAAAACTGAAGGTTTTGGGTCGGGGTCCGGGTCACCTTCGGTGAACACATCCCCGACCAGAGCCGGATCTTGATCCGCCTTGATCTTGAAGTGTCCGTACAGTGCGTTATCTATCAGCCGTTGATAAATCTGCGGGGCATTCTTCAGACCGAATGGCATCCGATTCCACTCAAACAACCCGAAGGGCGTCACGAACGCAGAGATCTCCCGTGCACGATCGGTCATAGAGACCACCCAGAATCCACTGGCCATGTCCAATGAGCAATACCACAAAACTTTATCCAAGTCCTCCAGCAGGTCGTTTATCAGCGGCATCGGGTAAATCATCAGCTTAGTCAGCCGGTTCACCAGCCGGTAATCGATGCACAACCTTATATCCACCCCATTCTTCTTAATAATAATTACAATGGGCGAAGCCCATGGCGAGGTGGACGGCTGAATTATCTTGGTGGCCAGCAAACCTTTGATAAGCTCTGACAGCTTTTCCCGATACTGGGGGGCGACTCTTCGGCATCTCTGTGCGACCGGCTTGGCGCCTCCCACATCAATATCACATACCGCCCCATGGGCGGCCGGAGGAAGTGCGTTCCCTGGTCCGATCAGCAGATGTTGTCTTTCCATATAATATCCTTCAATCTGCCGATCTCTTCCGGGGTCTTCACATCCGGGTCTCCCACTTGTAGATCGTCAATAGTGACTGCTGGGGGGCAGGGGGTTACCTCAGGTAGTACCGCCATCTGATCTTCCATGCCTTCAACATACAGCTCGCCCCCTTCATGAATGCAGACCTGGTCGGCTTCGGCTGCTTCGGGATCTTGATCGGCCGGCTGGGCCGATCCGCCTTCGGCTATCTCCGAATTCTGCTCGGCCGGCTGGGCCGATCCGCCTTCGCTTCGGTCGTCAAACCAACTGTCATCGGGGTTGACCGCATATGCAACTCCACTTGCTCCTTTCTCCCGACCCTGTCGTTCGTCCGTCTTCCTCTGAGTGGGCAAAACCAGTTCCGCGATCGGGGCGTAGCCTCGGCCAATACATTCAGCCGGATCCGGCGACGGCCGGCTCCGCGTCAATATTTTAGAAGGGGTCCGGTACTCGGGTTTATCCACCATCGGAGTCTGGTCCTCTTCTAATTCTTCCTTTTCGCTGACCAGATCGGTGGTCGCCTGAAAAGCCAGGTTTTGCCACTCGATATAGCGTCTTGAGCCAATAGTGACATAGCCCGGCCGGCGGGGCACCTTGTCCTCGGCCAGCCACATTCCAATAATCACATCTTCATGCAAGGTGAGGGGCTTTTCAGAGATGTTGGTCACGCTTATAGAGTTGAGATGACCACCCCTTTAACAAACGAGGGTACCCAGCACTCGCCCCTTGTCAGCCATAACTTACTCCGCCGGTCGTGTGGTCGTAACATTACTTCCACCGCTTTTCCCACTGGCACCGTTACAAACTGACCTAACTTGAGGAACTGGACGTGGGCGCCATATAAGGGCCGCCGGCCGGCCAGCTGGATCTGTACCTCGTCCGGCAACGTCAATGTTCCATGCGATAAGTCCAGCCGTATGCCGGCCGGGACCATAAAGTCCATGCCCAAAATTGCATCCTGCCCGGCCAGCTTGCCTACCCAGGCGGTAAAGTAATATACCAAAGACCCAGCTAACGTAATCTTGACTCTTGTCCTTCCTTGGGTCATGTATGAACTTTCTCCAATGCCGATACATTCCTGCCGCTTCGTCTCGTCTATCTCACACCCCACCTTACGAGCAAAGGTGGTGTCTACGATAGACACTTTTGCGCCAGAGTCGAACAGCATGGTAGCTTTCTGGTTATTGATTTTTCCATCCGCCTTGGCCTGCTTGAACCATTTATCCGGCGAGTGATACTTCCAATAACCTCGCGACTCGCCAGGTAGCAGGTTTAATTCCATTCGCACTTCAGACCGGGAATACTCATCCGTCCGTATACTGCTCACCAGGAAGGGGTCAGCCGTACCGGCCGGGGACCGGGTGACGTAATCGTCAAACTTACATATATTGTCGGTTATCCTTTGCCTTGCTTCTTGATTATCCTCTTTACCGACATATGCATAGATACTAACACTAGACCGCTCGGCTCGAACCAGATTCCAACCTGGCGAGCGATCTAGTTTAACATCTTTTCCACTCCGGGGGGCAGCATTCCAGCATGCTTGGTCGGGACGTACCACTTCTTCATCTGGTTGTAGAATTCTTCAATTGGGCACAGTCCCGCCTCATGCACCTCCCCGCAAGTCTTACACGTGAACAGGCGGTGTTCCGCCGGGTGCCCCTTCCTCTCGCACTTCTTGCACGTCAGCCGCTTCCAACAGCTCCGGTCGTCATGCTTGATGGACCCACAGTGGGTGCATTTGCGCCTGGGGTAATCCTGGTCAGTTCGAGTCGGAAAACCCTTCGACTGACCAGACCCGGCTGGCAGCCTGGATGGCTGACTGGCTTCTGCCGAGAAAAGGTACCGATACTGTTCCTCCTCAGACTCGCCCCCAGATCGCTGATACTCCTCTTCCGAGCTGGTCGCGTCTGACTCTCGGGTGACCATGCGGACGGCTCGGGCCGTCCTGGTAGATGGCGGCCGGCCTCCTTGATCCGCGTTAAATCGGGACTTGAAACGGCCGGTTCCAACTGCCGCCTTGGGGCCTCGCTTCTTCGCTCTTAGGTACGTGCGCAACGTCAATTCCAGCTCCGTGGTATTCTTCAACCGCAATAACGCCAGCTGGTCTGCCAGTTCCCGATCGTCCAACGTGCTGATAAAATGTTCCACATGTTCACGGGCGGCTTCCGACCGGCTGGCATCTTCTTTAACGGGGATATCCGCCCTCATGCCAGCGACATTTAAACGATGGAGATACTCCAGGGGGTCTCATCCGCTCGCTTCTTGGTGTGGAAATATTGTCGCGCCGCTGACGTTCCAGATCCGCAGTATTGTTCCTCGAACGCACCGGCCAATCCCCTCCAGTTTCCTCGGATTTCCCGGCTGAGCTGTTGGATCCAGTTTTTCGCTGGACCTTTCATCAAATCCCCGAAGATCAGGCATTTCTCATAGTCCGACGTCCGGTCTCTGAGAAATGCCGACTTCGTCTTGCTCAACCATCCTCGGGCCTGGTCCTCGTCCGCGTCGCGTCCGGTGAAATCTTTCAGCTCGGACGTGGCCGACATTCGCACCCTCGTGATCGCTCCCGAATCCGCGTCAAACGCTTGGGCCGAGGCCATATGGGCTCGGCGGGCCATCCCCAGATCCAAGTCATCCGGATCGTAATGGTACTTGGCCGACTTGACGGATTCCATATCCACGTCGCTGAGAGACAGCTTCCTATTCGTTGGCCGACGTCCGGTCCGGTGACCTGTCTGGCGGCTCGGTGGGGCGGCATGGGGTCACTCTGCTTGGACTGCACCTACTCCATGTCTTCGTCACTCGGCTCCCTCGCATAGTACTGGTCTGGTCCGGGGGCCTGCGTTCCACGACGAGCTGGCTGGTCCGGTGACTTCGGACTGCCGCGGCTGGCGCTCAGCCGACGTTGCTCTTCCAAGTATCGCTCCATCATCGCCGAAAACATGTTTTGCAGGTGATCCGGCACCTGAAGGCTCTCCTGGGGGGCGGATTGAGGGGCGACTTGGGGGGCGGCCGGGCTGCCAGATCGACATTCCTTTTTGATCCGCCCATCCGCGTCTTCGTCTTCCTCCTTCGGTTCTGGATCCGCCGTCGCCGTCCGCCGGGCCTGTACGCTGTACTGGCTGGCTTTCTTCCGCTCGGGCGTATCCGGATCCTCACGTCCTCCAAGCCTCATGGCCGTCGCCACACGCGCTGCTCCCCTTGGGCCAAGCGTCATGCGGGTGATACCCACCGATGAGTCGGATGAGTCCGCTTCCGAAGGGGCAGACTCGTACTGCGAAGAACCCGAGTGTATCCCGGCCGGTCTGCTTGCTGTCGGCGGCGTGGACGGCGCCACTCCAGTCGTGGCTGTCATCTTCTTCGACGGCGGCGAACAGCCCACTAGCGGTACCAAGCGGTCGTGCAGTGCGCTGGATGCCTCCTTCAACTTGTCCACCTCCAGATCAAACAGCTCGTTCGGATCAAACACGCCGGTGTTAATGCCGGCTTGTTTGAGTTGATCGAATAGTCCTCTAATAAGGG
Source organism: Sclerospora graminicola (assembly GCA_001887855.2). NCBI lineage: Eukaryota > Oomycota > Peronosporomycetes > Peronosporales > Peronosporaceae > Sclerospora > Sclerospora graminicola. Next base: position 855 of record MIQA02004205.1, on the reverse strand, counting down.
ACACGTGGCCGTCTGAGAGAGTTGGGGAGAGACGGGACCTTTCAATCCGCCTATGATCTTCGGCCGTGTTATTTTCAGCATCTTATCCGTCCGCAAGAACTGCCCCAACTCGTGAAGATGGAAAGCACGCTCCAAGTCTATATCCGTCGATAGGCCGTCCTGCTTCTCTTCTTCCTCTTCGAAACGCGGTTTATCTTTGTGGGTCGGATAATCCGATTCCTGCCAATCCGGTCTCTTTAGGGGTAGGGGGGCCAGATCGCGACTTGGTCCCGATCCGGCCGGCTTCCCACTCCGGTCGTATCCGACTTCCGCTTTTTCTTCCTTAATTTTTCTTTTATATCCATAATATGCATTTGTTCGTTAGGATCATGGTCGGAACCATGATCCTTCCTCGGACTATGGCGACTTGCACCATAGTCCGATCCGGCTCCGTCCGTGTAGCGGCCGGCACTACAGTAAGTAGTACCGTAATTCGCCCCCGGCGGAGCCTCTAAGGGAGTAACTTCTTCTTTAATGTCAACCTCGAACTCCCCCAATCCGAGGTGACCATCGCATCCTTCCATCTTCAGCAGCATTGGGGGCGATATGCCTTCCCCCAATGCACCCGACACAACATCTTCAACAAATTTGACAGGTTTAGGTCTTTCGCCCGCTAGGGACTCGCGGTGATATCCAGGGTCACCAAGAGATCCGGGCACGCGCACCATTGTGGTGTAGTCGTTCTCAGAAAATCTTCCTGAGACGCGAACACCCACGGGGTCCCAGACGACTAACTACCGGAGGGGGTACTCCGTCCATCCGAGTCATGATCCGATCCGGCTTCGTGCCGGCTGGATCGGTCGCTTCCATCCGCTT
>MIQA02004197.1:0-14984 GCA_001887855.2 Sclerospora graminicola | reverse complement strand
GGTCCTGGACCGAACATTTCCTCTACCTGGTCGCGCTAGCTCGCGAAAGCGACTCCAGCGAGCGACTTATTGTGGAAAATATTGTGAAATTCGCAGCCCCAAGGCTAAAAATTGCGTTGATGGTCCGCTATTATCCGCAGAGACAAGATTACCCCCGCGCCCAATATATTCTTCTGCACCCAGGTCGTTCAGGGTCATCTTCATCCCGATCGGCCCGTGGTTTTTTAGGGTGTCCCTAAATGGAAAGTACAATTGAGGTGTTATTAAATAATGCTGAGCTTTAGAATTATAGTAAAGGAAGAAGATGAATGTTGTACAACGCTCAAACTTATTCGGGAAATTTACCAGGTAATACCAGACAAATATAGAGATTATATCCATTACTTCAGTACAGGCAATTTATGTTCCTGCTGATGATTTGACGGATCCAGCCTCCGCGTCTTTAAGTCCTCTAGGGTCTATATCAGTTATAACCTTGCCGTATTTTGTTTTGACATTAATGTAGGTTATGTGAGTCGGCTATTTATCTAAAGACATTTGTATTTATAGGTGTTTTAATTATGGTGCCATTTTTTGCAGGGTTAAAAGTTAATTACTCAAATTTTAGGACATGCTGTAATTTTGCTTGATGGTGCTATGGGGTTTTATTTTTCTGCTATTGCCTACACCGCAGGCGCTCTATATTTTACCAGAATTTATCTGCTTGGAATTATCTTTGGAATTTCACGTACGTCTATTTTTACTGCCTTGCCTTCACCATATTGTACAGCATTCTTCAGCAAATTATCAATCGTATGACCACCGTAGTGCTTATAACATTTTATTATTACATCTGGATCTACATCAAGAACTATTTCTTGATTAGAATTCATTTCGCACTCGCGTACTCAGATCTCTTATTGGATCCTGGCGACGTGCTGGGAGCTGACCCTTGCGACCGCACCTCTTCGACTGCCTCGAGGCGCCGGTTCATGCGCTTGAGGTACTCCAAAATGACCTCCATGTTCGTTTCCGACTTTTCGGCTTTTTCATCATCCATCTTTACTACGAGAACGAGAACTTAAACGAGAAAAGAAAAACCGTATATCGTAAATGCCAAAATCCACACGAGAAACGAGATAAACTCCAGTAATCAAACGGAAACAAGAAAAACTGAAACGAGAAACTTCGACCTTAGTCACTTCCAGTAATAAAATGTGCGGTTAGAGCCGGTAATCCTTGTGCTCATAACCTGTAGGAAAATTGACTTCACTTAGACGGCTGGCACCAGCAAGGTAGCACCAGGTGTCTGCAGTCCGATTAGAAACTGTAGCCACGCCTGTTTTTCCGCCTAAGTATTTGGCTTAGTCTTGTAGACTTGAGAGGTGCCCCGTCACAGCAGTGACCGCTCGTAAGTTCGTAAAGGTAAAAAAGATAATAATATATTTTTAAGTTATCAAGTTCAGAATCGTACTTTATAACCGCAAATTCATATGCAGTGGTCCACGCTGTTTTACTTAACCTGGAATTTCATTTTCATCAAAACATGCCTTCAAATTCCAACAGATGTGGTGGTGGGGGGCGCCAAGCCGACCCCAGCGTTACCGTGAGTTGCCCTGCAATCCCAGAAAAAGCGCTCTGATTTTATGAAATGATTTCTAGCTACGAAATGTCATCAGACCGTCATCCTCGTCATGAGTTTCACCAATCGTCATCGTGATTAAAAAGAACGGGGTCAAAGTTTGACTGTGTATTGATACCGTTTGGTGAACAGACTTACAAAATTGATGGTCTATCCGATGCCTTTAATCAAGGATCTGTTAGTAGATCCGGACTAGGTATGCTATGGCTATGTAGATATGGCTAGTGAAGTTCGTGAGGTTTCGATGACAGATTGGGCCCACGAAATTTGTTGCGCGTTTTGGCCTCCTTGAGTAGAACCTGATGCGCTCGGATTAAAAAATCACCAAAGCCTGCTCAATAAGGGTTCTCACGGTTCGAAAGTAGGTAAAAGTAGGTAAAACTAGAAATCACCGCGTACCTCGAAGATGCCTCCAGTGTATTTTCTTTCACGCGTTTACCTTCGGCCAAAAGCGCTGGAGACACGAGGTGGAATCTGTAGGTATCGTTGATTGGCTGAATTGTGCTGGTCAGTGCATCCCGCAGCAGGACTCGATAAAGGTAGCGTCCAGAACAATTTGTTGAAAATGACGAGAGTCCAGTCGCCCGGGTTATAACAGAAATACTTTCATTCGAAGGGATAACTTAGATTACTTCTGCTGTAAGTGACAGCACGTTCCCGCGAAAGATCGCACGTGCTCGGAGGCTAGAAACGCAGTTTTGCCGCTGTCCAGAGCATTGAGCACGATATTCCGCGCACTGTGAGACGAGGGAATGGTTTTGTTGTTGTTTCGTCATGCAGTAGAAGATGGTGCCATTGGAATGCGAAACGTTTGTTGCATGTCGATGGCATTCGGCGCGTCAGAAGACGACCTGAGTTGCTAAGTGATATCCCACAGCTTTACAGCACCATCGCCACATCCTGTATCAATCATATTTTGAGACAGATGGACGGCGACCCGCCAGACGTGTCTGCCCACGTGTCCTTGTAACGTGGCTACACAAGTACCGTTCAGTTGCCAAAGCTTTGAGACTCCATCTTCACTTGCTGGGACGACACCACGCTCCCAGAAAGATACATCCCAAATACGCGCCGAATGACCCCACGCTCGGAACGTTGAAGGGTAGTTACACTCAAGTAGATCGGATCGACTCCATTTTCTCGGCAAATGCAGTTTCTCAACGTCAATTGTTCCATGATTCAACCACAATTGGACGGAGCGATCGTCAGAGACGGAAGCTAGAGATCGCGCGTCCGACGACCATTTCAGCTTGAAAAGCACGCCATTGTAAGCGTGAAGCCGTTGCGCCGGTTCAAAAACCGCATTAGTATTTTGACCAGAATTTTCCATTGGATTCCAAAGTAAAATTGGCTGAAATACCGTCCCCCAAGCGACCACAAGCTCGTCCAGTGATCGCCCGTGGAATGCCACAGCATACAAAATACAGTGCTCGGCACACTGCACAATGTAAAATAGTATTACCTTCCGGGTTCCATATTTGTACCATATTATGTGCCAGTCCAACTGCATCCAGCAGCTTTTTCGTCTCTTTCGCAGCACATGCGCATCCAAAACCCGATCGCAAAATACTTTTTCAATCCCTAGAACACGGCCACATGAAGAACTCGTTGCAAGTTGAACGATGTCGCAGCCGTGTAAGGTACCCCGTTTCAAGACAACGAGTTCACTCAGCAACTCTCCCTTAACAGATGCATAAATAAAGACTGATGGTCCTATACCTACGTAAAGTAAGGATTCATCAGAAGGAAACGAAAAAGGAGCGTCACAGCTCCTAGAAAATTCCTGCCTCAAAATAAGTGTTTTTGGCTTCATTATGAATGAATTGATCTTGAGCGCGTGCAGCAGTTGCACTATTCCATTGCGACAAAGTGTCAAAACCATCACATCATGTCAAAAGCCATAGTATACACTTAATAAGACCTGCGAAGCGTTTGTATATTATGGAGGGTGTTTTGGCTTTCTTTCGGTGCACCTGCATTACACGGTATCCGTGTTATGGTTCAAGGTCCAAACAACTATTGTCACCAATGAGTCGGTCGATATCATACGCATCTTTAACTCATAATGTGCCGTCCAAGGTGGGTCGGTACCTAGCTGAGCTTCACGAAAAAATTACCGTCATTTAATGGGATATATTAATAATGGCGTAGTTTTTTCGTCACAAGTCGCGTGCGATGAGGCTGTGACGAAGCTTTTTCGGGTGTGTGGGCCGTGTTGAGCAGCGCTGTCTGATGGGTGATGTATTCACTGAGGCGGACCTGCGTCTGTTTAGGAATCTCGATGCAGTGTACAACGTCCACTTTAATTAAAACAAGAAAATGGTTAAGAAGTAACCAAACCTGCTGAATGTAGGCTTAGGATTGTTTCGTCTTAAAATAACTTGTAAATTTTGCCGTCTCTCGATGGAAGTACACGCACAAGATTTACCAGCTTCTACCTGTGACCGGCACAATCGCAAAATAACCCCGCAATTCACAAATATAGAAATTTGTGTTAAAAAAGTTTAAACACTACATTTGTACTGTGGTTTTATGTATCCATGTAATTCATTTCTGATGTCGCAAGAATATATTTCACTTTGACGTATTTTGAACTGTCTAGTACGATTTCATGTCAACCCGTCCATCGTATACCCGTGCTCATTTTCACTTTGCACCGCCGTGTCAAAGACATCATGAATAATATTGTCAAGCTCATGCACACGCGTATCAAAGTCCCAAACTTCCTTCATGGGCACCACGACACGCCCAATCAACGGAAACACACGGCCGGAGGATGCAATGATGCCGACTGTTTTCACTCGTCCAAATCCATTCAACATTTATTGGATAACAATAAAAAATGGCGGGAAGACATGCTTCGACGGGATTCCTCTCTCTTTAATCGCACGGCCGAGAGTCAACGTCCTCCTTAAACTTTGGATCGGATGTTCGGATTCACGCGTTCCTGCTGAAGAAATCACGGGCTTGGATCCTGGCGAAATGTTTTGTCATCGCAATGTCGCCAAATTGGTCATGACCAATGACCTGAATGTCCTCTCGGTCGTCCCATATGCTGTCGAGTCGCTCAAAGTCAAAGATATCATTGTCTGTGGTCATTATAGCTATGGTGGTGTCAAAGCCGCCATGGAGAACAAACATATTGGCATTTTGGACAATTTGCTCAGTATTGTGCGGCATTCAAGCGCAATCATAAATAAGAACTCGATGCACTGCCAGATGATGAAGCCCGGTATCGTCGGACCTTCGAGTTGAATGTCAAGCAACAGTGTCTCAATATCTACAAGATAAATGTCGTGCAACATCGATTGGGACGTCCTGATGAGCCCAATATTCATGGACTCGTCTATGATATTCACACGGGAGAACTCAAGGAGATTAAGTTGATTATTGTGGCTACTTCGCGTTTCCCACGTTCAGTTCGCAAGAATTTGCGTTTCAATTGACGTCAGAACGTCGAGTCAGCGGCTCGCAACGATTGAAATTGCGAATAGCTGACGTGTCACCAATTACCGAATTTCGACGTACTTCGATTGAGAATGCTAGAACGATTTCTCCACCTTCAGGACCAGCCAAGTCACCTTGGACACCAGGACAATGGTTGCCAAAACCGACGAGAAAAACGCGACGAACACCACGTCGGTCACTTGAATCAAGTTTGCAAGCTCACGACAACTTGGATGTTTCGATGCAGTCGTTGCAGTTCAGTGATGAAGAGCAGACTCATGATGTAGAGGCGGACGAGGATGAAGAGAAGTGGTGTGGTGAATAATGGAGAGAAAAAAGCTGGAGTGCTCCAGGATGAAGGGCATGAAAAAGAGGTTGAAGAAGTAGAAACTGCTGTAAATGAGCACGAATCTGTTGAGTACGGTGATGCTGATGATACGAACCTAACCAAGGAGCTTTTTGAGTGGTAATGAGGACGAAGACGCAAAACAGAGACAAAAAGATGACGCACGAATCAATGCAGAGACTACAGCACAAGAAGACAACCCGATTGTAGAAACACCATATCACGAGAAAACGAGTGGTAAATCTATGCATAGATCAACAACAGTACCGGAATATACTGAGACGGCACCTTCGAACCTGACGGTGAACTAGGACCAGACAGTGCAGATGACAGCGAAAATCAAGTGTCTCAAGATGAGAAGCAAGGTGCGGAGACGTGTGCGTCAAGAATTGCAACCGTATCAAAAGGAGGCTCTGCACTGGATGTTAGAGAGGGAAATAGAAAGCGGTTATTCAGTTACTATCGATCAGCAACGTCGCGGGAAAGCAACGCCTGTCAACGCTTTGGTAGCGAAAGTCTGTGGAGGAATACTGGCTGATGAAATGGGGTTGGGAAAGACTGTGTGCTGTCTTGCTCTCATATGAGAATCGCTGCGTCAACCTCGAGCCGCTGATGCTCACACATAAAATGAATCTGGAAACACGGTACCGCGATTAACTCCTCCAACACTCATTGTGACCCCTTTGTCGATTTTATCGCAGCGGGAACGAGATCCGAGCCAAGACGAACTTAAGTGTGGTAACTTATCAAGGTGTGACGCGCAAAAGGTTCCGCTCAGCCTCGCAATTTATGGGTGCAGACATTGTGCTTTCCACTTACAAGACACTACGGTTTTTGGAAAGCAAAATTATCGTTCGAATGCGTGTCCGCTAGGAAACTATTCACCCAACGGATCAGCTGGGTGCATTCAATGCCCTGCTGGGTCATTGACTGTGACTCTCGCATGGGACGCTGATTGCTGGAAATTCTCGACGATATTCTATCGGATAATGTCTTCACGCCCTAATTCATCAATCTCGCTGACACTGAACACCGTCCTTACTATCAGGAGGCCTTAAGTTCCATCATTTAAGTAGAATACCTATCAACACGTAACCGATTGTACGTCAGAATGTCCGTAACTGGAATTTTCTCAAAGGTTACAGCGACATCGAGATCAACAAATTAAAATTGCCCTGACTCATGGACACATTGCATATTTCTGCACCGTAAATTTTCAATTTTTTTTTAATATCACAAGTCCCAACATGGCCCGCTCCTCTACTACTGTATCCTACGAATACGACGTTAGCTGCAATGCTTCCTTCACATACAAGACCGTAACTAAGGCTTGCTCGTCCGAGGGAAGCGCGATTGAGTGGGCCAGAAGTGTCGGACTCATCCCTACCAGTATGGATTGTCCAAAGTGTGCGGGTCCTATGACATTAAGTTCAAATAGTAAAAGGCCGCGATGGCGTTGCTACCGCAGTGGGTGCCGGGTTGAACGAGGTCTACTCATGAACACGTTCTTTAGCCACATGAAAACGCCAATCTCCAAAACTATTCAACTTTTATACGCCTGGAGTCTACAGTTACCCTCAAGCGCTGCCGCACAGATGTTTGGTGTGGCACCCAACACGGTGACGCAATGGTATAATTACGCAAGGGACGCGTGCTCGGCAGAGATGCTTCGTTGCAATATGAAGGTTTGTACTACATATTTTTAAAGCTCTTGAAAAACTACAAAAAATGATGTGTTGTTTGCGTAAACAGATAGGTGGTATAGATCATGTCGTTGAAATTGACGAGACCAGTTTAAAAAAACAAAAATATAATCGAGGCCAACCACATCCAGATTTTTGGGTATTCGGTGGTGTTGACAGGACTACGAAGAAGTGGTTTGCAAGAATCGTGTACGACGACCGAAAGAAGCCAACGCTGTCAGCCATAATTAAGCAGTATATTAAACCGGGGTAAGTTTTTTTTATTTTTTTTAAGTTTCTAAATGTGCTATTGTTTCTGTACAGGACGCTCATCATTTCGGATATGTTCAAATCGTATGTAACGATGGTTACCCGAGGGCGGAACAAAGGGCGCATATACAGCCTTGCGAACAACATTCAACTTCGTCAAATGCGGTATCAGCATCCATGGGTGAATCATAAAAGAAACTTCAAGGACCCCAACACAGGAGCCCACACTAATCGAATTGAAGGCTTATGGGAAGTCAAGATTAAGCATCGGATTAAGATTGCAAGAGGAATGAAGAAGACGGTGGTAGCTGCGTATTTGGACGAGTGCCTTTGGCGATCATGGTTTTTCAAGCCGAATGCTCTGAAGAGTCACATCTTTCAAGGACTCGTGATAGCAATTCGACGTAAGTATCGAGTATAAGAAAAAATATAGGAATGTCGATACAATATATGTTAAAAATTTCGAAATTATTCATTTCACCTAAAATAAGTTATTATTGTTTTTTCTTACACCACGTTAGCGACGTCACGTCCGGCACGGTACGAACTTAACGACAACAATAAGTATTGATATTGTTATGGTTGTGATTGATCAACATATAACGGAGACTTTCGTTGATGAAGTGTACGAATAAATGCTAGCACCACTTGCATGCCGGTTCGTCAATTATATTGATCCGAGGGTGTCATTAATAACGAGACCTTGGTCGGGTTGGTCGCCAAATCCACTGTCAGGGCACCCGTTGCATGCTCCTTTTCGTAAAAAAAACCGACATTTTCATCCAGGACCAAAATGTTTGGGTTTCGTACAATCGCACGGGCAATTGCCTCGCGCTGCTTCTGTCCACCCGAGAATGACACGGCTTTTTCACCCACCATGGTGTCATACTGTTCTGGCAATGCCATTATAATTTAATTTTTCATTCGGGAGCTTGCACGCTGCGATGGCCTCGTCTCGCGTCATATGGTCCCCCGCACCCATGGCAATGTTGTCAAAAAAGGTCGTGGCAAAGAGGACACGCTCTTGCGAGACCAGGCCAATCTGGGAGCGTAGCCCCTTGACATTGAAGGTCTTGATGTCCCGTCCGTAAATGGCCCCACTTGTTGGATGGTAAAAGCGTTCGAGCAGCGAGATCAACGTACTTTTGCCACCCCCACTGGGCCCGACAAATGCTACCGTTTGTCCCGATTCAATTGTCACTTTATAATCCCGCAGAATCGGCGCGTTGGGACGCTGGGGTAGGCAAAATGGACCTTCACAGCTTCAATTTTGGGCCCGACAAACGCTACCGTTTGTCCCGATTCAATTGTCACATTATAATCCCGCAGAATCGGCGCGTTGGGACGCTGGGGTAGGCAAAATGGACCTTCACAGCTTCAATTTTTGGCCCGACAAATGCTACCGTTTGTCCCGATTCAATTGTCACATTATAATCCCGCAGAATCGGCGCGTCGGGACGGCTGGGGTAGGCAAAATGGACCTTCACAGCTTCAATTTTGCCTTCACAGGTTGATGGTCACAGGTTGATGGAAAGATCCCCTCGGTCTCATTCCCTGCGTCGATTGCACTTGCAGTGTCCAAGATGGCAAACAGTTCCTCGGCCGCCCCGGCTGCTTTCGAGATGGCCGTGACATTGGGCGAAATTTGGGCCAACGAACTCGTGCCCATGAGCACCGCAAAGAACGCGGCAAAGACGTCGCCTGGCGTCGTTTTACCTTCGAAGCTTTCCAGCCGCCATACCAAAGGATACCGAAGGAGGTGGGGGCACCATGATATTCAGCAGTCCGCCCGACGGAAAATTTGCTAAATAGGGTAAACAAAATAAATTACAAGCATAAAAATAATTTACATGTGCCACATAAAACCAAAACCACATGTAGTCTTGAAACTGTTTAAACACTCTAAATTTGTCAAATCCACCATATTTGTGAATTGCGGGGTTATTTTGCGATTGTGCCCTGTGAGCAATTCAGTTTTGATGCAGCATATCAAACTTCATTATTACCGCTCGCACACCCATCTCAGCGCCTGTGACATAGTCCCGGCTGCATCAAACGTCGATTACAGCGAAAAGAACCATCGCGATTATTTTACTAGCGCAACCCTTTCCGAATTCCACTACACCATTTTGAGGTCAAACTGGGATGTTGATTGATTCAAAGTGGGAATTTAAGGTTTTAGAAATTTAATGTTTTAATCAAAGTGGGAAAATAGGCAATTCAATGTGAAAGGTAAATCGTACCTAAGAAAAAACGGATGTTATGCGTGAATTACTCATCTAAATATTATCACACGTCAGTTGGGACGAAGGTGCATGTAAACTTGTGCAAATGGGAAGGCGCAGCACTGCCCAAAGTTGTGAAGGCCCACAAAGTCGACTAAGCAGCCAAAACACACGCCGACCGAGCGCCAGCGCGTCCTAAACGCGATCGACAACGGCGATAACTGGATCCCGTTGCGAAGGCAAATGGCTTTTCTCACGGAGCGCTGTACCGGCGGCGGTCGTCGCGCCGTTTGGAGGACCTACCGCGTGGCGGTTTTCGCTCCAATAACGTGAAGGTCACACCAGAGATCATGATCTCCCTCCAAAAGTATCTTGAGGAAGACTGCACGATGACCCTTGAGAAGATGAGTACAAAGATCAGAGAAGACCACGGGGTGCATCTGTGCCAGTCTACTATTAGCCTGCACCTGAAGGGTAGCACGTATACGTTGAAGCAAGTTCGCATGGAGCGAGATCAGATGAACGCAATGACAAACAAACTTCGGCGCCGTGAGTTCGCGCTCAAACTCGAGCAGCACAGGAAGAACGGTGATCTTATTTGCTTTGCTGATGAAACTAACTACGATGTATACATAAGCCGCACGCAAGGGCGCGCACCAGCAGGAGAGCGGGCTGTAACATCAGGTCCGATCTCGCAAGGGCAAAACATCTTAATCCAGCTCTCTGTATGCGGTCCCATCGGTGTCATCTACCACAACTTCGACGCTGCCAAGATTTACATGGACATGAATGCATCGTTCATCCTTGACACGTTCACCAATGCTGTCCAGATGGGCAGACACTACGGTCGAGTTCATCAACAAAAAAGGTCGTGATCGTCCTCGATAACGCCCCAGCACACGAAAGAACGGAGGAACTGGTCGTGGAACGCGCCGTAGAGGATCATCCCTCCATGCATCGCCTCACGACTGGTTATCCTACGCCTCGCGCCATACAGCCCCATGTGTAACCCAATCGAAAACTGCTTCAGCGTCTTTAAGAGCCACATCAAGTCATTCGTCGCTGAGCATCGTGACGAGCTCCGCTTCCAGCCCGCCGGTCAAACTCATGAAGGCAGAAAGCGAACGATGCTACGAGCAGCCGCGGACCAAGCAATCGATGTCATCACGCCGTATCTCGTTTCGCGTGAAGAAATCCACGTTGCCAAGTGATGGGAAAGGCCAAACTGATGGAGGATATGCACCTTGGCAAGTAACAAAGTTCAGCCCAAATGCTTTGTTCGTACTCTCCACGAGAAAAAAATAAAGTTGTTTGAATGAACGGTACGGTAGCAATCAGTACAGTAGATTGTGAATTTCATGCACCTGTAGATTCCGAAATTCATGCATCAATGTCTGTAGATTGAGAAATTCATGCCCAAAGGTTTGTCATTTTGAAACACGACTGACCTGGTATCAAACTTGTTCTACTCGGCAAAAATTGACTACCAACGCACTGAATCTTGTCCGCTTCCGAAAAAAACCAGCGAGACAGTCTGCAGTCCACTAGTACGAGCACCTCGTTCTGTATTCGCTGTTCAGACTACTCAAGCTTTGATAGTTGGAGCGAGGTCGACAGCAATGGAAGTGGTAATGACTGTGGCAATCAGAGTTGGAGTGAAAATGGTGGACCCATGCCAGGAAGTGGCCTTACTTTTTGTCCAGAGGTGCCAGTGATTCAAGCGACGGATGTGATCGAATTTCTTCCCGAAGACGAGCAATTAAAGATCTACGATAACTGTCGACATGAGATTCTCACACAATTGCTTTTTTTGTAAACCAAGACCCTTAACGCGTTCGTCGTCGAATTCGAGTAGTACAATACTCGCAACCCAAATTACAATCTCACGGTCTTCAACATATCGTCGTAGTACCTGCTTGGGAAGGAAGTCGGCACGCGCATTGTCGGCAAAAAAAACTTTAGCCAATCATCAATAATTGTGTCCGGTGTATCTGGTGTCGCTAAGTGCTTTATTAAATTGGATAATTATTGTCAGTTATACGAAATAAGTTGCACCATCATAACGTGACCTGCTCTTACCTTCGCTACCTTCCCTTCGTACACGTTGCCACGATGTTTCTCTGCACCTTTAAAGTGATCCCACACCGCTTGTGCCGTGGCGCGCATGCCAAAGGGCACACCTTGTTAGCGTAAATACATGCAGTCAGGTCCTTTACGCATCCGAGCATCGCGATGCGTCATCTCCATTGTTGCCATTCCGTTCGCAGCAAACACAGTCCACTTCCTTATACGCCCTGTCCAGATGCGCCAAAAAATCCCTAAAGCTATTCACATCAGCGCGAAAATCTAGCGTGCGCCCTTGCGAATACTTGGATTTTTTTTTGTTTGAGACAAGCTAGAGCAATCAACAACCTGGAACACGAAAGTCCAGCACTTCATTAGCACCAACTCGGCATCTCCCACGATTGCATCCAAATATTTTTCCAACCTGTTGCTTTGCTCTTTTCTGCAGCAAATTTTCCAACCCTTTTGCCATTTTGATCTGATTTCCACAATTAGTTTGAGTCGGAAGTTCTCCCGCTCCGCTTATTCCCTCCTTCTACGCGACATGCAACCTCCCTCCACACCGTCGGTACCTGCACCGATCCTGACAGTGACAAAGTCGAACCCGAGTCTGCTTCCTGTTTCGTACAATTTTGTTCCTGGTTGGAGCCATGCTGACGAAGAACTCGCGGTTGCGCTCTGGGATGCACTTTGAGCGCTCTCAATTCCAATTCCAGCTGTGCCACCTTCTCCCTGAGGTAAGCTAGCTCAACTTTGCCTATTGCGGATGCTAGAGACGGAGAAAATAAAAATCTTTTCAATGATTACAATTTTCCTTAGGTACGATTTACCTCCCACATCGAGTTGCCTACTGTAAAACCTGTATTAGAACCCCACTGGGGTTATCACTATAACCCCACCCAAACGTGGGGTTATATTCGAGGGGGGGTTCTATTTGAGAAAAAAAGTTGCGTTTAAGGACTACGGGTAGTACTACTGTAATTAAAACGAAAGGTTCAACAGCTGCAGCGCTCGCTGGGTGATTTCCTAATGTCCACCCCGCCATATTACGGCTTCGCTCAACCAAGTGCGTATGTACTACGAGAACGTGATCGATCACTATGAGAACCCGCGTAATGTAGGCGTCATGGACAAAAACGCCAAGGACGTGGGAACTGGACTTGTAGGCGCCCCTGCCTGTGGAGATGTGATAAAGCTCCAGATTCAAGTTGACGAGAATGGCACTATCGTAGACTCCAAGTTTAAGACTTTTGGCTGTGGATATGCCATCGCATCCTCGTCAGTGGCAACTGAATGGCTTCAAGGCAAAAGTGTTAAGGATTGTCTAAAGATCAAAAACACGGACATAGCATCGCATCTCAAGTTACCATCCGCTAAGTTGCACACGAGGATCTGTGGATGATTTAACCCAAGGTATTGGATGCGTCGAGCTATTAGCACACTTGAATCTTCCTAGTGTGCGTGACAAGAAGGATAACACATTTGTGGATGTCACGTTTCACCCCTTGAAACCATGGGTGGCTACTATTGAGGCAAAAGGTTGCGGGATTGTATGGAACTACGAGACAGCTGAAATCGTGACAGAATTTGACGTGGGTGAGTCTCACATGTAGGATTTGCGCTACCAAAAGGACTGCTGACTCGGTCGCACATTATGCCCAGGAGACATGGCCACTACTACTTGCTGTGTGCCTCTGAAGGGAGGTCGAAACCGTAACATGGAAGGTGAATTTTTCAGTCATCGTGGAATGTCCATTGAAGGGGGCCACGCCATGGTCAGCCGCTATGTGTAATTATTTTTTCTCTAATTGACTAATAACTGATACGATTTTAAATTCAGCTTCTTGTCGGATACAACGATGCTTTTCTGACGCGGGAAGGCTTTACGGGTGGGCTCATTGTAAAAAACTCGTGGGCAGATGGTCCTCATCAAGGTAGCCATTCTCTTGCCCACTGGATGCAAGAAGTATCCGATTGGGACGAGCGCTCAGTTTGTCCGAACAGTTATAAGTACGTACTACAAGTAGTAGTATTTGTTGCAGCCATAGCTACAAAATATCTAACTTTTGATTTTACTATACGTAGTCCATTTAATTGGTATCAATGCGGGAAAAACGGAATATCGTCCACGCAAGACAATGTGACTCTGACTACAACAAGGGAGTTGACGATTGTCTCTCGGAAAAGACAAAGATGTTTGCCGATACGAATATCCAGCCATTGCATTTGAAGTGTAAGAAGCCAGAAGCCTGCCGTACAGACGGCGACTTTACCTACTTTGTTCGCAACCGAACCGACTCGGGCGATCGCATGACGGTCATGTGTTTGTGGGAATACTCCCAGACGGAGCACGTGGCCCGTGAGATCTGTTTACCACCGATGCTGGAAATTGATATCGCGCTTACGTTGGCACCGATACATGAAGAGGTGAAGGAGAATGACTCTGACCAATGTGGCTTCTACTTTATTCCGTACGTGGCACTGCGTGAGTGGATTGCGCAGTTCCAGGGCTTTTTTGTGAACAGTTTCGACATCAAGTGGGACCCGCAAGCTTATGTAGCCAATAAAGACCTGCATCCGGAACTCGACTATTCTCTGTTGGAGGCATCAACCAAGAAACAGAATCATAGCGAGTTCTCGGGCCCCTTTCCTTACGCTAAGGTCGTCCAGCACTTCCTGTAAAAGCAATTACACGTGCAGCTCATAAACCAGCTCTTAATGTAACATCATGAGCAAAAATCTAAATATTTAGGATGACTTCAATTCCAAATTTTAATCACTTCAGCTGCACCTGACCATTTCAATTTATTATTTCTGTATAGTAGACACGACATTTGTCTGCTAAATGCCTTCACCACGTCACATGCTTATCAAGGAAATCTCGTGTCATCTCCTCGATCTGCGCAACAGTCTCCATATAGATGTCGTAAGACATGTGCCACGGGTCCGGTACATCTCGGGTAAAGGCCGTCAACACGCCATCCCGCTCTTTAATCACTGGAAATTTTTCAATCACTTTAAATGTCATGCAACTTGCTACATAAACGATGTAGTCCGCTCCAAACAAAGATCTCGTTGGCAAGCTCACTCGCGCAAACACTTCATCAGCCATCATTCCAAGCAAGCGCTCAAGATTTTTCTTTGGAGGAAGCAAAGCTTCTGCTGCTAATGCAAGTGACGAGCCAGAGTCTCGTCAAGAGCGAGCTTCGTTAGCGTTGTCCATCTACCAACTTTCCAGATGCTGTACTTGATGGCCACGGATCGGACCGTAGCCTTTTTCGCCTCCGTTGCGATCTTCTTTTTCTGCTCGATACTGTAGCGTTGGCGTC
>MIQA02004194.1:0-14157 GCA_001887855.2 Sclerospora graminicola | reverse complement strand
ACATACCGCCCCATGGGCGGCCGGAGGAAGTGCGTTTCCTGGTCCGATCAACAGATGTCGTCTTTTCCATATAATATTCTTCAACCTGCTGATCTCCTCCGGGGTGTTCACATCCGGGTCTCCCACTTGTAGATCGTCGATAGTGACTGCTGGGGGGCAGGGGGTCACTTCAGGTAGCACCGCCATCTGTTCTTCCATGCCTTCAACATATAGTTCGCCCCCTTCATGAATGCAGACTTGATCGGCTTCGGCCGCTTCCGAATTCTGCTCGGCCGGCTGGGCCGATCCGCATTCGGCTATTTCCGAATACTGCTCGGCCGGCTGGGCCGATCCGCATTCGGCTAATTCCGAATTCTGCTCGGCCGGCTGGGCCGATCCGCATTCACTTCGGTCGTCACAACCGTCATCGGGGCTGACCGTATATACAACTCTGCTTGGTCCTTTTTTCCGACCCTGTTGTTCGTCCGTCTCCTTCCGAGTGGGCAAAACCAGTTCCGCGATCGGGGCGTAGCTTCGGTCAGCGCATTCAGCCGGATCCGGCGACGGCCGGCTCCGCGTCAATATTTTAGAAGGGGTCCGGTACTCGGGTTTATCCACCATCGGGGTCTGGTCCTCTTCTAATTCTTCCTCTTCGCTGACTAGATCGGTGGTTGCCTGAAAGGCCAGGTTTTGCCACTCGATATAGCGTCTCGAGCCAACAGTGACATAGCCCGGCCGGCGGGGCACTTTATCCTCGGCCAGCCACATTCCGATAATCACATCTTCATGCAAGGTGAGGGGTTTTTCAGAGATGTTGGTCACGCTTATGAAGTTTAGATGACCACTCCCTTTAACCACAGATGGTACCCAGCACTCGCCCCTTGTCAGCCATAACTTACTCCGTCGGTCGTGCGGTCGTAACATTACTTCCACCGCCTTTCCCACTGGCACCGTTACAAACTGACCTATCTTGAGGAACTGGACGTAGGCGCCATATAAGGGCCGCCGGCCGGCCAGCTGGATCTGTACCTCGTCCGGCAACGTCAATGTTCCATGCGATAAGTCCAGCCGTATGCCGGCCGGGACCATAAAGTCCATGCCCAAAATTGCATCCTGCCCGGCCTGCTTGCCTACCCAGGCGGTAAAGTAATATACCAAGGACCCAGCTAACGTAATCTTGACTTTTGTCCTTCCTTGGGTCATGTACGAACTTTCTCCAATGCCGATACATTCCTGCCGCTTCGTCTCGTCTATCTCACACCCCACCTTACGAGCAAAGGTGGTGTCTACGATAGACACTTCTGCGCCAGAATCGAACAACATGGTAGCATTCTGGTTATTGATTTTTCCATCCGCCTTGGCCTGCTTGAACCATTTTTCCGGCGAGTGATACTTCCAATAACCTCGCGACTCGCCAGGTAACAAGTTCAATTCCATTCGCACTTCAGACCGGGAATACTCATCCGTCCGTATACTGCTCACCAGGAAGGGGTCAGCCGTGCCGGCCGGGGACCGGATGACGTAATCGTCAAACTTACATGTATTGTCGGTTATCCTTTGATTTGCTTCTTGATTATCCTCTTTACCGACATATGCATAGATACTAACACTAGACCGCTCGGCTCGAACCAGATTCCAACCTGGCGAGCGATCTAGTTTAACATCTTTTCCGCTCCGGGCGGCAGCATTCCAGCATGCTTGGTCGGGACGTACCACTTCTTCAACAGGTTGTAAAATTCTTCAATTGGGCACAGTCCCGCCTCATGCACCTCCCCGCAAGCCTTACACGTGAACAGGCAGTGTTCCGCCGGGTGTCCCTTCCTCTCGCACTTCTTGCACGTCAGCCGCTTCCAGCAGCTCCGGTCGTCATGCTTGATAGACCCACAGTGGGTGCACTTGCGCCTAGGGTAATCCTGGTCAGCTCGAGCCGGAAAACTCTTCGACTGACCGGAATCGGCTGGCAGCCTGGGCGGCTGACTGGCTTCTGCCGAGAAAAGGGACCGATACTGTTCCTCCTCAGACTCGCCCCCAGATCGCTGATACTCCTCTTCCGAGCTGGTCGCGTCTGACTCTCGGGCGACCATGCGGACGGCTCGGGCCGTCCTGGTAGATGGCGACCGGCCTCCTTGATCCGCATTAAATCGGGGCTTGAAACGGCCGGTTCCTACTGCTGCCTTGGGGCCTTGCTTCTTCGCCCTTAGGTACGTGCGCAACGTCACTTCCAGCTCCGTCGTATTCTTCAACCGCAGTAACGCCAGCTGGTTTGCCAGCTCCCGATCGTCCAACGTGCTGATGAAAAGTTCCACGTGTTCACGGGCAGCTTCCGACCGGCTGGTGTCTTCTTTAACGGGAATATCCGCTCTCATGCCAGCGACATTTAAGCGATGGAGATACTCCAGGGGGGTCTCATCCGGTCGCTTCTTGGAGTGGAAATATTGTCGCGCCGCTGACATTCCAGCTCCGCAGTATTGCTCCTCAAACGCACCGGCCAATCCCCTCCAATTTCCTCGGGTTTCCCGGCTGAGCTGTTGGATCCAGTGTTTCGCTGGTCCCTTCATCAAATCCCCGAAGATCAGGCATTTCTCATAGTCCGACGTCCGGTCTCTGAGAAATGCCGACTTCGTCTTGCTCAACCATCCTCGGGCCTGGTTCTCGTCCGTGTCGCGTCCGGTGAAGTCTTTCAGCTCGGACTTTGCCAGACATTCGCACCATCGTGATCGATCCCGAATCCGCGTCAAACGCTTGGGCCGAGGCCATATGGGCTCGGCGGGCCATCTCCAAATCCACGTCATCCGGATCGTAATGGTACTTGGTCGACTTGACGGATTCCATATCCACGTCGCTGAGAGACAGCTTCCTGTTCGTTGGCTGACGTCCGGTCCGGCGACCTGTCTGGCGGCACGGCGGGGCGGCATGGGGTTCACTTTGCTTGGACTGCACCGACTCCATGTCTTCATCACTCGGCTCCCTCGCATAGTACTGGACTGGTTCGGGGGGCTGTGTTCCACGACGAGCAGGCTGGTCCGGTGACTTCGGACTGCCGCGGCTGGCGCTCAGCCGACGTTGCTCTTCCAAGTATCGCTCCATCATCGCCGAGAACATGTTTTGCAGGTGATCCGGCACCTGAGGAGCGACTTGAGGGGCGACTTGAGGGGCGGCTTGAGGGGCGACTTGAGGGGCGGCTTGAGGGGCAGCCGGGCTGCCAGATTGGCATTCCTTCTTAACCCGTCCATCCGCGTCTTCGTCTTCCTCCTTCGGGTCTGGATCCGCCGTCGCTGTCCGCCAGGCCTGTACGCTGTACTGGCCGGCGTTCTTCCGCTCGGGCGTACCCGGATCCTCACGTCCTCCAAGTCTCATGGCTGTCGCCACGCGCGCTGCTCCCCTTGGGCCAAGCGTCATGCGGGTGATACCCACTGATGAATCAGATGAGTCTGCTTCCGAAGGGGCAGACTCGTACTGCGAAGAGCCTGAGTGTAACCCGGCTGGTTTGCTTGTCGCCGGCGGCGTGGACGGCGCCACTCCAGTCGTAGCTGTCATCTTTTTCGACGGCGGCGAGCAAACCACTAGCGGTACCAAGTGGTCGTGCAGGGCGCTGGACGCCTCCTTCAACTTGTCCATCTTCAGATCAAACAACTCGTTCGGATCAAACACGCCGGTGTTGATGCCGGCTTGTTTGAGTTGGTCAAATAGTCCTCTAATGAGGGACACGTGGCCGTCTGAGAGAGTTGGGGGGGAGACGGGACCTTTCAATCCGCCTATGATCTTCGGCCGTGTTATTTTTAGTACCTTATCCGTCCGCAAGAATTGCCCCAACTCGTGAAGATGGAAAGCACGCTCCAAGTCGATATCCGTCGATAGGCCGACCTGCTTCTCTTCTTCCTCTTCGAATCGCGGTTTGTCTTTGTAGGTCGGATAATCCAATTCCTGCCAATCCGGTTTCTTTAGGGGTAGGGGGGGCCAGATCGCGACTTGGTCCCGATCCGGCCGGCTTCCCACTCCGGTCGTATCCGACTTCCGCTTTTTCTTCCTTTATCTTTTCTTTTATATCCAAAATATGCATTCGTTCGTTAGGATCATGGTCGGAACCATGATCCTTCCTCGGACTATGGCGACTTGCACCATAGTCCGATCCGGCTCCATCCGTGTAGCGGCCGGCACTGCCGTAGGTAGTACCATAATCCGCCCCCGGCGGAGCCTCTAGGGGAGTAACTTCTTCTTTAATGTCAACCTCGAACTCCCCCAATCCGAGGCGACCATCGCATCCTTCCATCTTTAGCAGCATTGGGGGCGATATGCCTTCCCCAATGCACCCGACACAACATCGTCAACAAATTTGACAGGTTTAGGTCTTTCGCCCGCTAGGGACTCGCGGTGATATCCAGGGTCACCAAGAGATCCGGATACGCGCACCATTGTGGTGTAGTCGCTCTCAGAAAATCTTCCTGAGACGCGAACACCCACGGGGGTCCCAGACGACTGACTACCGAAGGGGGTACTCCGTCCATCCGAGTCATGATCCGATCCGGCTTGAGGCCGGCTGGATCGGTCGCTTCCATCCGCTTGATCGCGACTGCTCGAATGTTGCATGTTAAAAGCTCACCTTGTGTACCTGTCAGTACTGGGTGGTTAGCTCTCTTGATGGACCCTAGGGCGAAAAGTGTGAATCCGTCCAATAGGGAGATGAAGTGTAGGACTAGGGGTAGCTCCTGGGCGAAAATCGTCACCGGGGAGCTCGTTGGGTAATATACTTGAACTTTGTATAGTGCCGGCTGGACCGAGAATAGTCGATCGGCCAGCTAAACCAATAGGACACTTGAAGTTTGTATAGTACCGGCTGGACCGAGAATAATCGATCGGCCAGCTAAACCAATAACAATGAAGGGCGAATCCAAATGTGTATCCACAGAAGGCCAAATGTCACCACTTCCCAATACTTAATACCGTGTTCAAAACACGGGCGACTTGAGGTGAGTATACGAAGTCGCCGCGACTCCCGGTCAGGGGACTTCCGGTGGGTTAACTTAACCTTCCCCGGGCAAACCAATAACAGCAAGAGGGGACCTTGTTAGCCCTCTGCCGTGAACCAATAAAGCGACTTGTGTCTAAGAAAGCGAAACGTATACTGATTTATCCTATGTCCAATACTCCCTTTGTGTAACCTACCTCAAATAACACGCCTGACCAGTCATGTACCTTACCCACGCAACCCGGCTAACTCCGACTCTGTGTACCGGTACGGCCGGTACACCAACCCCAAATGGTACCAACCCGGCCGGTACACTGAACCCATATGGTACCAGTCCGAATGGTACATTGTACCCGACCGGCTCGGCCGGATAGCCACCCATCCGCGCCCCTCGGCCGCTGACGCTAGCAGTCCCTTGGCAGCCCTTCCTACGATCCCGGTGCATACTCTTTCCACTAGAACAATCCTCTTCTTCCGGGCTCCTTCCACTCCATCCTTACGAACAGTCCGCCATCTTGGCCGTCCGCCATCCGCGCCTCGGCCGTCCAACCTCCATAGTCCTTCCGTCTGCTCAGCTCGTTTATCCGACTATCCTCGCCCCTTGTCAGGTCTGCCGACGTGGTTTCTAGCCTGGCGCCACCTGGCCGCTGGTAGACCTCATCGGCGGCGACCATCCGGCGCCTACACCCTTGGCCCTCATTTCCACCAATCAGGATGCGCCCTTTGGAAAGTGCCTTACATTATTTTATAAGTCACTTCACCACAAACCCCCGTGATTTCCACTCCGCTGGATGGCGAGTCATCGTAAACCAGGGTGACTCGACGGATGTTATCTTCATCGACTTGCAGAACTGGGATATATCGAGAGATGGACAGAAACGGGCAGATGAGACCTCAGGCCAGCTTGTGGACCAGCTTAGTGAAGGCCGTCAGAAAAGTTGGACAGAGGACTTACCGAATCAAGACATTGGTGAAAGGGATTAAAATACTTGTGGTCGTGCCCCAACCGTTGTGCGGCTGCGACAAGACTCAGGGGCGGCTGTGGTGAAGCGACTTCGGAATGAACTAACGGCCAGGTGTGAAATACACTTAGCCGAGGCTGCCTTCTGGTTGGCGGAAATAGCTGGTCAAGAGCGCGTATGCAGGGTCGCAGCTGCCCGGGGTACTCACAAGCGACGGAACGGTGCAAGACATGGAATCAATCTAAATGAGGGTAATCCGGAGGCTCGGAACCAGGTCACCCAGAAGTTGGCCGGCCGGATCAGGTGGAGCTGGATGGCCGTCGATGGTGGCTATAAGTGACCAACGGGCGGATCGGCTATGAGATGTGCGTATGAAGGGCCCTGAGGAAGGCTATGACCCTGTAGAAGCCGGATGGGACGCCGAAGGGGGATGATTGGCCCTAAAGGTGAATCAGATTCGGCGGGCAGGGTGTGTCCAGGTCGAGGTGGATGGGTATCCAGGCTGAGCAGGTTTTTTGGTGTACGTTACACAAAGGGGTATCCAGGTTGGGCAGGATATTTGGCGTACGGTACACAAAGGGGTATCCAGGTTGAGCAGGATATTTGATGTATATGTAGACAAAGGGGTATCCAGGTTGAGCAGGATATTTGGTGTACGGTACACAAAGGGGTATCCTGGTTGAGCAGGATATTTGGTGTACGGTACATACATGGTATCCAGGTTGAGCTGACTGTGCTATTTCAGGTAAGGCACATAACTATCCAGCCAGGTTATTTTGGGTAGGCTACACAAAAGGTTGTATTGGATATATGGATAAAAATCAGTATACGTTTCGCTTTCTAAGACGCAAGTCATTTCATTGGTTCACAGCAGAGTAGAGTTCACCAAGAGAGCGTAACCGCCAGTGCTGAGGGGTACACAAGGTGAGCCTTATAAACATGAATCATCCAAGTCGTCACGACCAAGGTGATGGGAGTGACCGATCCAGCCGGCTGGATGCTGGCTCGGATCAAGACCTGGCTGGACCGAGTACCCCCTCCGAAAGTCAGTCCCCGTGGGTGTTCGCATCTCAGAAGGAATTTCTGAGAGCGACTACACCACACCGAGGTAGCAATCATTACGCCATGGCCACAATAGTTTAGCTGATACAACGAGCTAGGTAGATTCAGTAAATGCAGATTGACATTATTGGAATCATGTAATAGAACGAAGTACCCGAATATTATTCCTTGCAACACTAGCAACATACAAGAATGAGAATGGATTCGTGGTCCAAAACTGCCCTTCGTCTGGGGTGGGACACAACAGATTCGGAATGGGAATAGAAAGTTTTGGACCAGGAACTAAAACGATTTCTGCAATCGAACACCCCCCCGTTAGACCTCATAACTAAAAACCGAGTTGTTTCTTTAAACCGAGTTTATGATCAAACTGATGGTTATATTTCATTCGTTGGCAAAAATCTGTGTGAACGAAATCCTCTCAAGGATACAAGCGATTTACGGAGAAACTTATAAAAAAAGAAAGGGAAACATTATTTTGACCACCTGGAATTGATACGTCGATCCTCGTGAACAAGAAAAAGGACAAAAATAATCTTTCCTTCTTTATACTATGAGGTATTCTCGACACCAGGGGTGCGTTCGGCAATTGAGGTTTTATAATTCGTTTTCACCGACCACTCATACGTATCTGCTTATAAACGTTAAGACAATGACGGGAAATCAACTGAACGCTTGATACGTTGGGATGTATACCACCACCCGCGCAGCATTTTAATACACCAACGAGAAAAATCATTCGTTTATGTGAATGGTGCGATGCTTAGATCACTAATCGGGATGACATAGCGAAAAAGTGCTCCCCACGCAGCAGAAATTGGATCTGGTCAGGGATTACTCGCCAAATATCAACTACCCGCTCCAGTACGTATTCATCCATGACAAGGATCACTAAGTTTCTACTTTCTAGAGTGCGAAAATTTCTAAGTGTTAGTATATTACGCTCTTCATCAAGGACAGTACGAAATAAAGGTTTATGAAGTTGGTCTTAAGGATAAAACTAATAAGGTATTGACATTTGAAAGCATTAGATTGATTAAATTTTGCCCAAATAACTTTGGAGTATATCTTGTGCATTGTCAATTACGAAACTCGTCTGCAGCCAGCCGATTTAAAAAGAACTGTAAACGTCTTGGGCGTATGAGTGGTGGTGCAGTAAATAATGAACAAATTTAAAAACCTTCACATTGCTATTGTCGAGAATACCTTTTTAGGAGAGTAACATTATTTTATTGTTGCGTCCTTTTTTGTAAATGGGGGTCAACGTATCAGTTAGAGGGGGTCAGAATAATGTTTTCCAAAAAGATAACAACACCCTTTACTTTTACATATCATTTTAAGTAGGTATATATATCACTAGAAATATACATGTATCAGGGTACGGTACTTTTCTAACCTTCTGGGCCTCGACAATCGGAGCTGCCGCGGTAGCAGCTGGGTAGCAATCGTAGCGGTCATATTCATAGCTGACTTGGTCGTCGCATCTGGCGTCATCTCCGTTTACAATATCAACGATCCAGTGTATGAGACCTGTCGGTTTAAATGCAAGAAATCAAGCGACAACTTTAAGTTATACGCATCTTTGTCCATAAAAACTTCAAGCTAAATGATGCGTGTGCGCGTTGTATTACGATTAAGTGCAATGATAAGGTAGCCAAGACCACGACGGCCAACGTGCTTGACTTATGTGACGGCTGCGCGTCCGGGACCTTGAAGCTCTCAACTGATGCAATGACGGCACTAGACCTTGACACGACGGACTTGACCACCACAGTTTCCTATTCGGTTGGCGCGTGCCCCACGTAGGTAACATCAAAGCCTGTTTGATGGAAGGCGCTTCATGTGCTGCAGTTCTACAATTCACAAAAGATCATAACTGGCGCGACGATTGGTGGAGTAAAGGCCTCGAGATTAAATTATGGTGAATGAAAATTACTTTTATGATGAAAAAAAACATTTTTGGTGGAATTTTAAAAAAGTAGAAAATAAATTTTAAAAGAAATGATTTAACTGTCTTAAAAGCATTAAATTCTTTTATAAAGAATTAGAAGAACGCCAGATCGAAAAATGATTGTGGACAAAATGCGCCGACCGATCGAATAGGTGGTGTTGTTTGCTCCGATTTGAAGGGACCGATTATACCAAAAGATAGGTTTGGTAATCGGTACATGATAAATTTTGTGAGCTTTAAGTCAAGAAATGCTCGTATTTTTCTGGTAAAAACGAAGGACGTAGCAGCAAAGAAGTTCGATTTTTTGTTTTTTGTCTGAGTGGCAATTTAATTGCAAGGATTCATGTGCTGCGCACTGATAGAGGTGCCGAATACAAAAAATGGATGGTTTTTGTCGCAATACTGGAATTACAAGAGACGCAAACAATCACTCTAGCAATAAAAAGGCTGAAAGAATGCATCGAACCATCATGAATATGGCTCGGTGAACCCTGTTTCATGTGGTCTAAGTATGGGGAGGTGTCGTCCAATGTGCTGCGTGTATAATAAGTTGCAGTCCAACCGATACAAATGAAAACCGCGCCTTTCCAATCGAATTCTTGACAGGAAAAGTCTCGAATCTGGGTGAGATAGTCGCTTTTGTTTCGCCATGCATGGTATATCGTAACCCAGGTAAAATTTTGCTTGCACACAGGGCACAAGAAGGTATAATGGTTGGAAAAAGTGAAGAAGTGAAGGGATACAAGGTTTTTTTTTAGTCTGATTGAAAGATTATTGTAACTCAGCACATCCGAAACATTGAGATGATTGATCATACACAGAACAAGAAAAACAAGCTAAGACTTACAGGAAATCAAGCGCTAGGAGGAGTTTCGAAAGATGAAAATGAAAAAAATCGTCAAAAAACCAGAAAACAACAATGAAGCAACATAGGAAGTCTTGGCAGCGTGGCAGGCACAAAACGAAGAGGCTACGTCAAGAATCAGGTCAAGAAACCAAGTGAACAAGAAGAGAAGATGGAAGATCAAGAAGTTTCTGAAGAACTAGGGTCAGTAAATTTGATTACTGAAGTTGACCCGAAAAGTTTCTCGAAAGCGATAAAAAGTTCAAATCGGGATAAGTGGATCGTGACAATCAATGATGAAATAGAAGATCTAGAAAACAACATGTCTGGAAGATTGTTGACAAGCCGAAGGATTGAAAACCCCTCCATACGAAGTGGGTTTTCAAGACGAAAGTCGATGAAAATGGCAACATTGAAAAGAATAAAGCAAGACTGTTAGCTTGCGGCAACGAACAAAGGTTTCACATACGCTATCCTTTGTCGCAACGATTGGAATCGGGACGGTCATAGCAATCCTGGCTTTAGCATGCAAGTGGGAAGTGCCTGCAAAGCATGGGGACATACCCAATGCCTATGTAAAGGCGTCCGAGCATCATCATGAAATTTTTCTTCATCTACTACAAGAAATGGACCTGATAAATAGAGTTTGTCGAGAACAAAACAAGAAAAAAATAGAAGTCAAAGTACTCAAGCTCGAAAAACCCTTCACGCCCTGAAACAAGTCAGAAGATTGTGGAATAAATTACTACATGGAAAATTAATGGAAATGGATTTCGAACAGTGCAATACGGACATGTGCCTTTACGTCAAGCATTTAAATAGTGCGTGTCTATGTTGACGACCGGCTTGTCACAAATACCAAGGAAACGTTGGTCGACCAGTTTTTGCGGACATGAACATCTTCGATATTAACAATTTCGGTAGTTTCGAAATTCTGTGGCATGCGAGTGGCCTACGACAAATCAGAGAGATATACGCTCGATCAAAAATTATGATCAAAAGTCTGCGGCATGATTT
Organism: Sclerospora graminicola; assembly: GCA_001887855.2. NCBI lineage: Eukaryota > Oomycota > Peronosporomycetes > Peronosporales > Peronosporaceae > Sclerospora > Sclerospora graminicola. The sequence continues at coordinate 3,376 of MIQA02004194.1, read as the reverse complement.
CGACTTAAACGAGGCGAACCCGCTAAAATTGCATATCGGTATGGACCTATACTTGAACAACGAAGAAGTTTTGCCAAAATCCAGAAAAATATCATTGAAAAGTGTTCAATCGCTCGTAGTAAGTCTACTTTGGATCGCACGATGTACAAGACCAGACATCGCGCTCACAGTGCACAAGGCAACGCCGAGAATCCATGCGCCTAAGCTAGTCGACTGGAATCTCGCCATCCGTATCGTGAAGTACCTGAAGGAAACAATACTTTTTTAGATGAAAATACATATGGCGGACCAAGAACAAGTGAATCATCAATCGAAATCTAGGGACTCGGACTTCGCCGATCTAAAGACGATCGCAAATAAACAACAGGAGCTGTGATAACTTTGGATGAATTCGTGCTGGAAATGCAAAGAACAAGGTGGTGTCTCTCTATCTACAACGGAATCTGAATTTTATGCGGGATCAAAAATTTAAGTCGTAATGATCGGTTTTTTAAATTTGTTAGAAGAAATATGACTATCGGTTGAGCGTTCTATGAAGTTATTTATGGACAACCAGGTGGCTATCAAGATGTTACAAGGCAAGGAAGGAAGCTCGAAATTGAAACATGTTGATATTAGATATCTCAAAATTTCGGATGGAGATATATATACGAGCTATGTACCGACGCAAGATATGCTAGCTGATATGCTAACTAAAGTACTGGTTTATCTAAGACTGAATGAGCTGCGAGCAGCTTTCGGTCTGGCGTGAAGACATATATGAAATTCACTTCAAGGAGTGTTGAAATTTGAAGTTTGTAATTTGATATTCGTGTGATCAAAAGGCTTTAATTTCTGATTGGGTGAAATGAATTTATGCAATTACTATTTTTGGTCATGGGACTATTATCACGCGTCGCACATACAAAGGTTTCAAAACTACACAAGAGTTTCAAGCTATTTACACTCTATATGCATGTTTTCGTCGCTTAGAAAGATAAACACTTTCTAATATACATTAGAGTTTTTTTCACCGGTTTTCACCACTTTGAAGGTCTGTGATTGGTCGGTCCTGGCCAATGTCATTTTCGGCTTTAGGTGAAAAAATGGTTAGTCCAGCCTGCGTCACAATCTGCTAGACGTTAAACTGGCGCTGTAATTCCACTATCACCGTCAAATTGATTGGTAAAAAATATTATTCGAGCCGCGTACCTTTTTCTTATGATACTAGTATGTGGACTATTGCGTGTGTTGATTAAGGGTCCGTCTGGTAAAATCCTGGATTTTTCTGTTTGCATACGCTGTTTTCTACCAATCCACTGGATTTGATCAAAACGGCGTTCACGATCAAACACTGTTTAAAATTATCGTGGCTGTCTGGTAACCTATCCATTTTTTTATTTGGCAGTTTCACGTTTACGAACAAGATGGGTACAGCTAAAGTCAGTAATGATGAGCCAAGCCATTGAGCGGCCCATTGCATGTTTAATTCATTATAAATATTTGTAATCTACCTACCTCTGGTGTCTTTCCATTACTTTTTAGTGCATTCTATCAGATATAACATTGCGTCTTGCGCACCACTTACGCAGAATTAGAAAAGAGTTCTACTGTATTAATATTTTATAAGTCATGTACCTGTACATACCGGTAAATCACAATCCTAAGACGATCAAACGCAGCTGTCGGCGCAAAAATATGCACCATTTCAAAACCAATCATAAACGAATGGGCCTCAAAAAATCAAGACGACGATGACACCGTGGTCGGCGCGGTACTCGTGTCGAAGACGACGAACATGCCGCCGATAGAAGGTACCTTAGAGAATTACTAATTATATTTTAGTACTCTGTCATGAATAAGGAAGATTTATTGTGGCTTGCAGAAATTTTGCTCTCTATTTTAGAGTTTCAAAACAGAGTTTCGACACCTTTAAAACTCGGGCCAATGAGCTATGAATTAGAGCTAATTATAAATTAAAATGCCGATTCAACCCACTAAATCGATTTGCCGTTTCGACAACGTGTTAGTGGTCGAGGAGGACGAGCGGACCAGACGATACAAGTGGAAATCAACCGCTTATTAAGTGAAGACTTGCCGGAGCCGGTTGGCCCATTACGCGGGTAATAGGGCTGAGCACGCCACTGGCATTGCGCAGAACTCCTTTGCGTACTACATGCTTTTTGGTGGACAGCTTGACTAAACTCTTCTTGGCGGCGATCCAGAGCGTTGGAAAAATGGCTTTTGGGAGCGAATACTTGAAAACAAGAACGTTGCCGATCTCTGATCACGTAATAAAAGTTGTGACCGAACAGACCATCGACAAAGATGTGATGGAGTCTCTGATACGGCAAGACATTGACTCACGGAAATTGAAGCGAAAACCTTTTGCTATCAAATCGTTCACGTCGTTAGTAAAGAACGCCGATGGATCTCTTCCTCGCACTGAACATGAAGCAGATATGATCGATGTATCTCAACTTAAAGAGCACAACAAAGTACTTGCTACACGGATGGAACAATTAGGAATCGATATCGATGGTGTTGTATTCGTTACGAAAGCGTTAGATTCTGATTTGAATATATTCAGCCTAAACAATCTCGAGTGGATGGTTCTTGGGAAAGTATTTTTTGAAAAAGCTGGGAGTAAGACTGGTTACAGTCGTGTGCTACCAATAAAACTGTTTCAGAATCTGAACATGGAAATCATTGACAAAAAGGAATTCACTAAATGGACAGCAAGGTTCGCAGGTTTTCACATCCGAGTTGGAAAGGTTTTCGGGAAGATGCTCTGGCTTATGCAACATCATAAGGAACTCAATCTAGACGTCGCGGATGTTGCTAAAATGGCTTTTAGGAGCGAATACTTGAATAGAAGAACGTTGCCGATCTCTGATGATGTATTCGAAGCTATGACGGAACAGAATGTTGACAAACATGTGACGGAGTCTCTGATACGGCAAGACATGGACTCAACTATGAAAGACACAGCCGAAGAGAATCTGCCGACGAAAGCAACTCGCAAGTACGCCGGTGAGGAATCGCAAGAACAGCCAACGAACAAAAACAGAAAATTAGCGTAATGGTTGGTCAACTATCGCTGCATTCGTGGATGCTTGAAGCAGTAGGAGGAATTCATTGGACGACTCTTCATTTTCGTTGACTATTTAGGGGTTAGATCACACTGTAGTTTTCTCGATAATTTTTAGGGCCTGAACAAAAAAGTTGGTTCGATTGTGACAGTCATGTTTTGTACATAAGATTCGGTTCTCTTGTCTTCATAAAACTTTAAGCTGATGCAAAAGAGTGGTGAATTGTTACTCGCCATGTGTGTCCGACATGCTGGAGAAATCTCGTGGAGTGGGAGATGCTGCAATTTGTTTATCGTTAATCAAGA